>WTSP01016918.1:25479-36562 GCA_025331215.1 Actenoides lindsayi
GAGACACTGGAACAGGTTGCCCAGAGAAGTGGTGGAAGCCCCATCCCTGGAAGTTTTTAAGGCCAAGCTGGATGGGGTTCTGAGCAACTTGATCTAGTGGGAGGTGTCCCTGCCCATGGCAGGGGGATTGGAACTACATGATCTTTGAGGTCCCTTCCAGCCCTGACAATTCTATGATTCTATAAGTTTACTATCTTTGAAAAAGACTAAGAATTGTTTGCACTTGACTACATGGCTTGTAAATCACCTTGAGGACTTTGAAAATAGCAACTGCAGCAGTTTGGAGCCTAAATTTTCCAAGTTCATAATTCTTGTTGTTGACCAGTGAGCTGAATTTCCTAGCAGGACTTGGATTTTGTGAAATGTCTCACTTCAACACATTTTGGCCCATGTTTTTGTGATGGGAGCTGCTTCCTAAGACACCAAAGACTGAACATATGGTGCGATGCTAAAAAAGGCTGAAGATTAAGTGTCAGAGCCTTTGTTTGCCATGCAGGGCCACTAATTGTTACAGAGAACAAACTTTTGAATGGTCTTGACATTTTCACTGAATGCACTACTGCAGATGCTGTATTTTGCTTATCTCACTGCATTTCCAGGAACTGACTACAGGAAGGGGGAAGACAAGGCCTTTTTTCACAGCTCTGACATTTGGAGAGAAAGGGAAAGAGGTAAGTTGGGTCCCCACACACCTGAATAAAGGAGATAAATCTTCTACTGCAGAGGGAACACACATAGCGGGTCCTCCATACACTAGGAAGGAGAGATGAAGAGAAAATCACTGTGATGCATATACGTTTTATCAGGCAGCCTAATAAATGGCACATCCAGGAAATTTAAGGTATCTGAGATTTTATCTGCAATGAACATTAATTCCTCCCTCCCACATTCATTTCTGAGTGGAAAGGCAAAGAAAAGGACCTGGGTATTTAACCAGCAGGGATCCAGCAGGGACCAACCCTATGACTGGTTTTGTGAAGTGCAAGTCACTATTGAACTAACCATTCAATTTCTAGTTTAAGCCATGTGAAAATCACTAGCTTTTTAAATACACTCCTGACCCAGGAGTGGTTCCTGAGAAGACTGAAGAGACAAGAGTGCAATGGAGGCTCACCTTCCTGTCTTTTTATCTTGTCTGGCATTACACTCATCAGAGCAGAGGGTGCAGCATCCTCCTGCCTCATCCCCAGACAGCTGCTGGCTTCAGCACTTTGCCTGTCTAGTCAACAGGAGTCACTTCACTGATTGGTCCAAAGGGCAGATCAAACAGCCCATATCAAAATATGCTATGCTGGATGTTGTGTGAGAAGACTGAAATCTAGTATTTCCTACACTGGTATATGAGTCAGTTTCAGTTCATTCAAAACTGCATTGAACACAAAAAAGCAGTTTCATAGCCTTCATAGTTCAGGGGTGTTGTAATAATTACAAAGTGCTTGGGAATCACAGTAACTGCTTGAGAAAAAAATAACAATTACTAATTCAAAGGTCAGCTATTAATACATATAACAATATGCATTCAGATGCAGTCAAACATATCAGACAAAAATCAACGTGCACTTCTGAAAGTGGAAGGTATGTGTGTCAGCAGGGTATTTAATGAACTGTGTTTGTCTGCACTGAACTGGAAGGATAAAAGGTGGGCTCTCCTTTTTCTGTTTGCATATCAGTCTAAAGTCTTACAAACCAGTTTAAGGACAAGGTAGTGCTTCCTTTTGGGCCTCAGTCATAAGGTGATGATGAAGAGTGGGGTGATGTGATGATATGGCACCACCACCACCACCACCAAGTGGTGCCATATTTTGCCCTGTACTCCACAGAGTTCATTTGTTCCCACAGACAGTGAATGGGAAGGCTCCTTGGTACAGAATGCAACCTGCAACCAACACAGTGCAAAAGGATAACCTGGACTTCTGAGTCCCATTTCAACTCTGTCTTTAGTCCCACACTTCTGAGACCTTGAAAATTTGTGTTCAACAGAGAGAGGAGGGAGAGGCATCTCAGCTGCCTTGCTTTCAAAAAGTATTGAGACTGGGTTGATGAAAAAAATAAAAATAAAAGCAAACCAGCTGATAAATCATAACTCAGAGATTTGATAGCAGCAGGAAAGAGCATTTCCAAGCACTGATTGCAAAGTGATAGACAGAGGTTTCCATTTCACACATTGTCATTCTAATCTTGCAGTTCCAGTTGCACAATGTCAGGACAGAAGGAGGAATAGAAATGGAGCAAAAGAGGAGAAATAACTACACAGCCCAGGGTATGAAACATGGAAAGGGGAGGGTCATTTGTTAAAGTGTTCAGCAATTTGCAGCACAGAGAATTTCCATTCACAAATTGATGTTTCTGATGGTAAAGGCAAAAAGGTGAGATAGAAAGTGTTTTTTGGCATAGTTTGAGGAAAAGTTCTATCTGTAGGAATAATTGACACAGTTTAAATTCCAAGACTACAAATGCCAAGAAACTCACAGGACTGTCAGACAATCAAAGGATCCTCTTATGACTCATCCTAATCCTCTGAGATGGTTGCCCATACCTTGTGAAGAGCCAAAGCCCTTCAGTGAAGAGGACGATGACATAATGAAGACCTTTGTAGCTCTGCTTTAGGAGTCTTCATAAGAGTGCCCAGAATGAGAAAATATAGAACACACAAGACATCAAGGAGAGGGTAAAAAGGAAGACAGCAATGCAGATATAAAAAATGATAAGACATGGAAGAGAAAGAACAGATGACAGGACAGTGTAAAGTGTAAATGGCACAGTGTAAATGAAGTCACTATGCATTTGGATTCTTATTTCTGCTTTTCATCTGCAGCAGGAAGATGCAGCATTCACGTGTATCTTATTCCCTAAAAGCACCCCAGACTCTTTGTTGTTATAGTCTCAAAAAACACATCTTTAAACTGATGATAATTCACAAAATACTCATGCCAGACTTAATTTCATTTCAAGACATCAACTGAACTGGAATAGAAAACCTTCATTTTCTTAGCAAAACTTTGCACCTCGTAAAGGTTTTTTATGTTGCTATGGCAAAGGTTTTACCCAAGGGAGTTACTTGTAGAACACCACAAGAAGGGGAAATTTTCCAGTTCCTTTCACACACACATTTTCATACCACAGACATTTTAATCATATTTTCCCTCCATCCTTCAGAGGGTTTATCTTATTCCCAAATAAGCTGCATGTCTGCATCAGCAATATATAAGGATCCATTCATATCATCATCTTCACTGTAAATCAAAATCTACTTTTAATTATAGAATATCAGCTATTTCTCTTTGATGACATTCAAGTGCTCATTTCAAATTGAAAGAGCAATAGAGCAACTGCCATGGTATTTTCATACATAGAGTGATGACCTTTTTAATATGATTTCATGGAAACAATGGAGTTACATTCATCAGGTTATATAGAAACTTCTGTAGAAACTGCTTCTTTTTTCAGACATTCCACTTTTGATTCACAATGACATTTGATAGGAGACATAAAAATGTCAGTAGATCAGGTTTTTTTCAGGCACCTCATCTGACAAGAATTTCTCCCTCCCTGCTTCTTTTTACAGTGCTATGTTGTTCACTCATTTGGGCCTACTTCAATTTGCTTATTAAATATGTAAGATCGTCGTTATGCAGCCAGGAGCTGAATCATGTGAGATTAACACAAAGCCCTTGTGAGAGGATTTTTTTTTTTTTTTTTACATTATTAATATTAATAGTATGTGCAGCTCACATATTTTTGTACTTTCCAAACTCAAATGTCAATACAGTGGATAAATTGTACTTTCCTTCCTTGTCATCTTTGTCTTCTTCAATGAAAGGATGACATTCAACTTAACTAAAAGTAAAACTTTACACATTTCCAGCTAAGCTCCATTTTTGCATCCCAAAGAGTCATGATTATAATGGACTGTCTTGCCTGGCCATTTATACAAGAGAATGGGTAACCTGAGAAAACAGATGAGAATCTTAAAGATTTTATTCTTTGTGTTGACTTATGCAACATCATAAACCACACAGGTCTTAATTAAGTAAAGGATTTCACTAATGACTTGATGAGAACTGGTATCATAGATAACTAGTAGGAACCTGGATTTGATTCCTTGCACAAAACTGAAGGAAAATTAAGATGATCAGGTGAGATCCAAATCAGACAGCATGTTAAGGAGGAAAATCTTAGACCTAATCAGTAGGCAACATTTTTGGATAAATTCTACAGTGAAACATTTTGACAAGTATTATGTTATCTCATTGATTGCCCATTTCCAGTTCTGACTTTTTGGTGGTCAGCTGGTGGGTTTGCCAGCTGCTTGCACAGACTAAAGCAGAACTGCTGTATCTGTTGCAGAAGGCAACAGCAGAGAGCAGTGAGGCTTGGCTGAACTTCACCAGCCTTAGGCTGTGCCCCTCCATAGAAGACTGTCCTGAGGACCACCTTACTGGATTGCTTTATTGTCAATGTACAAACAATCCTGTTGCTCCTTTTAAAAGGGATCTCTCTATTTCCCTTTCCAGGGCTGTTATTTATTTTACCACCAGCTAAAATACAGAAACAATTGCTAAAGAATTTTCTAAAAGCAGACATCCTTTCTCACAAAAGGAGAGAGACCTGTTAATTGTGAGGCTAAATCCTTCTCTCTCACCTCCTGTTTCACAATCAAGTAATATAAATATTTTCCTCTACTTGGAGATATCTTCAAATAAGAAAAAACAACCTGTAGCTTGCTACTTGCATCACTCTAGGGAAAGAAGAAATATGGAAAAATGACAGGTAGAGATTCAAACAATCTGAGTCTTCTATTTATTTTTTATTTTCCATAAAAGGGAGAAAATAATCATTACCACCTCCTTCTTCAGCTACATCTTAAAAGCAAGCAGCAGTATTATTCTGATCTCTGGAGGGTTCACTCCATGCTCACAAGCTATTACTTGCAACTGTTAATAAAATCCACAAATACATAAATTTATATTTTAAGACCACAATCTAGGAAGAGGGAATGAAAGTTCACTATGACCATGCTGGATGTACGGCATTGAAACGATAAAAATCAAAATACTCTAGAAGTATTATAGAGCTAATCCTAAAACCTGTTAGATCAGGATGTGACTGTTCTCTTCATTCATACTAATACCAAGTGACAGGCTTGTGCATCCAGAAATGACCATGGTGATAATCTATTAAGACATCTTGTTTAACTCGGGACAGACAATTCTTGCAAGTCTAATGTTTTTAAGTACTGTGGTTTTTTCCTTCCCTTCTTTCATGATCTTCCTGCATCTTTTCTGCTTCTGATACACAGCAGGGCCCTAAGTCAAAAGATTTAAACTAAAAAAGAACTAAAAAAAAAATGACACAATTGGAAGATAGACACACTGAAGCTGTAAGGAAGAAACTCATTCATGTTACACATTCAGCCTCATTTGTCAGGCTGAGGACACCCTCAAAATTTAGAGGCACTGATGTAAAGTAAAACAGATTAAAAAATTGATTTCTCTTAATGATACACAGTTAAACAGACCTTGAAAGATGTAACCCGCTAGGACACCTCCTGATTCAAGGTGATTGTGGCTTAATCTTGGAGTCAGTAAACAATAAGCAGCTCTGTCTTCTGTGATGACTATAAAAACCTCACGCTTACATATACAAGTAAATTAATCTGTGTTGTGAGAATGACTGAAAGAAAATGAAATCAATCACATTTATAAGCATCTTCTGACCTTTACGCATTTCTCTGGAAGAGAAATAAAATGAAGACAATTGTACCTTTGTTTCCACAGTGTTGTCTGGGTGTTTGATAGGAATCTGACTGGGAAATGATACTGACAGTGAGATAACAAGAAAACCCATTTATCACTGTGACAGGTGCTAGGTTTTATATGAGTTTAAATTACCAGTGATGGAGTAGGGTTGTCTTTCTCTCATCCCAACCTCATAACCAATGTTTAGACTCAAGTAAAGTTTCCATTTCATAGTAATCAAGTTACATGGAGCCAAATTGTTATTCATGAATTCAAGGAGGTTAAGACTTGAGATTCATTAATGTGATGCTGTCAGCCACAGCAAGCAGGTCCATGGCCTAGAACGGTGTGGTAATTGGTAGATCTGAATGCTGGGTGGTTAATGGCTGTTTATTAGGCTCTAATACATTCTGTGTTATTTAGTCTTACAAGATTTGACGCTTGATATTTCTACTGAGTCACAACACTCTGACAGTTCACCCTTTTTGTACATCACTGGACGTGTGCCAGGGCTTAACTGTGCTATTGAAGAAAAGAAATACAAACCACCACTTCTTCTTATACCTGTTGCTGTGCAGTGTGATCTGAAGCAGCTTCAAAAAGCATGTTTCAAAAGCATTATTTATCATGCTAGCCATAATGACTAGCATGATAGACAGTGTTAAACAAGATGGAGGTTTAAGGAGCTAAGCTACAATGCTCACTTCAGCCTAATATTTTCATTCACTGTATTTCAGTTTCTTATGCACCTTACAAGCAACATACTAATGCTCTTTCTTTTCATGTTAATTAACCATTTCTCTTAGAGTAAAATATGAGAAGCTTCACAGAATTCTAACCAGGTTAGATATATGGAATTTAGACTGACACGGATTCTTTCATGGTATAGAGTTATTGTGATGTTTTTCATCAAAACTCACAGGAATATTTAAAATGAAACCTAAACCAATCAGAAACTCTTCTGCTTTTATGCTTTATATCATACTCTGGATTCCTCCTAGTTGATCAAAAGACTGCAAATATGCATTAGGGCCAATGTTTTTGGCAAAATTCACAGCACTACAAGGCTTTGAGACAAAAGAAGTGAACCCAGGCTGCTGCAATTCAATTTGCCTTTCATTTGGAGTAAGAGCTGTTCAGAGGTAAACCCAAGTCACAGCTCTGTGGGTGCATATCCTGAGCCAGTGTTAATTGAAGGTCTTTCAAGGAAACTCTGTAGTGTCTATATTGTGCAAAGCTCAAAAGCCTAACTACAAGAAAATTAGTTTCCGTGTATATTACAAACCCAACTGCTCTTTATGAAGTGTATGTAACAAAGGTATTACGCATATAAATTAACATTTCAAAAACATGATCAAATCTCAGAAATATGAACTGAGATTGAGCCTATGAAAAGACACTGAGATCTTATTGAGAGGGGGTGGTTTTGCTCTTAAATTGTGTACCATGAAAAGAAGAACAACAACAATAAAATAAACAATCCAGGCTTGATAGGTTTTGTATTGTGATGCAGTGTCTTGCATATTAATCACCATAATGAAACTTATCTCAAATAATTCACATGCTGCAAAAACAGCTTTGCAAAGTGATGCATTTAAATTTTTGTCAAGAACATATTTTTCAAATCTGTGACAATGGGAGCAAAAACTGACTCTTTATATCATTTTTGTTGGACTGACTAGTTTTTTTCTATCCAAATAATAGGTTTAATAGAATCTAAATATGGATTCTTAGGAAATAGTATGAAAATCAGGGTTTTTTTTTCTCAGCAATCAATAGACTTGGAGAAGAGTGCTACCTCTTAGCAAAAAGCTCCCGTACCTGATGGGTTAAGCCTCCCACCCATGGTGTGATGTTGAGTCTTTCCAAAATTATTGCAGCAACCTCTAGTCATCTGTGTACGCTAGTGGTACAGACAATGAAAGTAACACAGTTGCTTTCAGTATTAACTTCATTATATGATCTGTAATATTATTAGTAGCAAAACTGCAAGTATAGAAGGCAAGCTGGTAATGAAATCAGCATAAAGTAAACACTGAAAAATTGTGAATACTATGCTATTGCATAAAACCAACCTCTTACGAAAATCGCAACCAGTGCAAAGAGCTCAAGGTAAGCCCAGAAGTTCTTCAGTAGAAGCTACGATAAATTTATTGTATTAAGGAGTTTTTCAGAGGTATTTTTGGCAGTATGTAGTCCTAATTAATGAGACTTATTAGTATACTTGTTGTGATTCATATTGCAATTGCTTCAAGTAGCCACAATCAAGAATCAGAATCTTGCTGAAGTAAACTCTTTACCCAAGTGTAAAATGCTGTGTTTGCCCCAAGTAGATGATGAGCTAAATTCAGTGGGACATATGCTAAGTAGTTTGCTGAATGCTGCTTGATTTTAATCTGTGTGTGGAGTTAGAATGTAGTAAATGGTCTTTCTCTTATTGGGCTTTTTTTTTTTCCCACCTAAGTTTTCTTTTAGTTTAGAAATACTTGTGGAAATTAACTCTTCTTATTGAATTATACAGAGCATCTAGAAAAATGACACCTTATGCATAGTTGAAGTTTATAGAGACTATTATAATACGAATACCAAGGCTGCAATGTGGATTGGTTCAATCAAGTTATTTACATAGAACGGATCTTTAAAGCAAGATGTCTATAATGGTCAGGTCTTTGCCTTTTGGTATTTAACCATTTCACTCTTCTGAATCACAAGAAAAGAATGAAAATTTTGAATTTTCAACAAAGGTTTCATTACATGTGACAGTGTAGTCTACCCCTCTGAAGCCTAATCTTGAACTATGACAATCTGAGATCAAAGAAAACACAACTATTCTTCTCTGCCTTACTCCTTGGCTTTCTAGGCCTCACATGTCCAAGTTCAGCTCTGTTCCAAGAGGAGAGCTGTGTTCATTTAATTGCCATGGCACGCTCCTATGCTCAAACTTATCCTGACCCCATTTGAGTGTGATGAGTCTTTGTATCTATAGCAATGCAACAACATATTCCATGAGTTCTTCCAACAACAGATTATTCCAAAGTCCATTTTGCATGTGTTGATGCTTGACAGGCAAAAGAACAACCATGGGCCAAGATCCATGAAGGTTTTCAAATCTTGAACCTCTGTGAGTTGGACCTAAATAACTCTGTGCCCTTCCTGGCATAACTTCCTGCAACCTCTGGGTATTTTCAGTGTTTCTAGTCTGGTGGTTTTAATCACAGTAAGGAGGATTTCATGTGGTCATTAAAGAGAAATGTTTGAGCAGTGTATAAGTCTAATTCTACCTACATCACCACCAGGAGCTAAGTTAGGGTCCTTGAGGGTGTAGTGACTTTTTGTTAACTGCAGTCAGAGATAGGTTAATTTTAATGAGAAATCTCAAGCACTGGAGATCTCTGTAATATGCTGTAGCACTTGTTCCTCAGGGGAACTGATTCTGAACTAAACTTAAAAAAATTACCATAAAAATATTACCATAAAACAGGATAAGACACACAAATCTCTTTTCAAGAAAATAAATAAAACATCAAGTTTTATCACTCTCCTCTAATTAACATGCCAACCTTTCTATTCCTTCCTGGAGCCTCCAGGGCAAATGATTTCAGGTGATGACATGATGCAAACACCCCGGTGAAAAAAGGAAGCAGCTGGTGTGTGTTTGAAGAGGGATTTATTTCATAGCAATGCAAACTCCTCTGGAACTCATCTCACACTTTTGCAAATAAGTAGCTTGCATATGCTGACAATATGTCACCTTTGGAGAAATTACATTATGTATAGTACGAAAATTTTATAGTCACTGTGCATTTCAATTGCTTCCCATTTGTAGAAATGGAAAAGATATACAAGAACATAAAGAGAAACAGAGGACTGAGTAGCCACAGGCAGAGAAAATCTTCATTGGTAAGTGAAGTCCTCATGTGACAAAGGAAGACATTCACATCAAACATTTTGCTAATATGGTTATGGAGGTGAGAATGAGTTACACTCCTCTTATCCCAAATCCACATCTGTGCAGCTTAAGAAGCAATTGTCACAATAAACACGTGGATACTGTACCACCCGTGTTATAGAAGGGTTAGATAGTGGGATCTAAACAACTTCTCTGGCTCTTAAAATCCGTGATAATTTTTTGACATCTTAATGCGACAGAAACTATCACACACTCTAAACTAACCCGATAATATGGGTCTTTCCATTCACTTTCTAACTAAATAGCTGAAGACTTCTCCCAGATTTTTCCCCTAAGGCAAGTTCAACAGCCTGCATTTTGTTTCTATTGAACAAAATCTACAGAGCAATGTAACAAGTAGTTCTTAACACATTTTACCAACAGAAAAGTTTTTTGTGATTATTTCTTCAGGTAGGTTTAGGCAGAGATCTGATCCAAAGGTTAATGCAATAGGATTCTTTCCCTTGAGTTCAATTGTGTCCAGATCACAGGAATTATCCTAAACTGTTCTTGACTACTTTGCCAAGTCAGTGTCCAGGGTATATAGCAAACAGTCCAGTGCCTGTGGTGTGCACCTTCTGGCAAGATTTCTCTGAAGCTTTCAAAACCTGCCTAACATAAACATAAGTAGATTGCAAACCCTGATGTAGCTGTATGAAGCAGTGATAGCTACACTTGTGTAGTAATCCCACACTGATAACAATATTTTGAGAAAGAAAGACAGCTGGTGACACAAATCAGATTGCAGCTGAGAAGTACAGAGCATTCACCACACAAAGCTGGTCAAAGTGCTGAATATAATGATCCTTCTTTGTTTGCTTTCCCAGGCATTTTGCCATCAGACTGGCAGCCATAAGGCCATGCCAGCATGAGGATGCACTAGCAAGTGAGGGCTGAAGCCGCATAGTTCAGGCACACCACTGCCGGCACATTCAGAGGAAGCACACAGTGAGGTTAGGCTGAGACTAAATCTGGCTGTGCAGGCAGGTCCTACCATACAGCCTGCAGCAATCTCTATAGATGAATGAGTATGCAAAACGACTACCCCTTATTGGCTTATGGCCTTGTTTGCTTGGGAACCATTACACAAGACATTACTATCAGTAGACAACAGAATGATAACAGTGATAAGGAAAAAGTAGCTCCTTTCTAGGTATTATAAATGGCAATGCACAACTTCCTGTGCAAACTACTAGGAGACAAATGATAAGACAATAAAAATTTATCCATGTCAGATCCTTTGAAGTCACCGGTGTCACGGTTTAGGGTCAGGGCAGCCCCTTAGACTGATAACCTGATAATAAGGCAGACCCCTTAGACGATAACAGACGCTCTCTGTTAACCCCCCTCCCTCCCCAAAGGGGAAGAGGAAAGGAATAAGGGAGAGAGACTTAGC
>WTSP01016919.1:8343-19772 GCA_025331215.1 Actenoides lindsayi
TCAGTCTCTCCAGATAGCAGCACAGCCCTCTGGTGTATCAGACACTCCTCCCAGTTTAGTATCATCAGCATCATATGTTTTACCTAAATGCATTTGAACATTAAAAAGATAGACTGAAGCTCCTACTGTTGGAAGAGGTGTTGTGTAAACTGTAAGAACTCTAGGAAAGATACTAGTCTTATAGTTGTGTGTAGCAAGTAGAGTGGACAAATAGAAATGGATCTATAAAATTATATAACTGATACTAAAGATCTAACTTCCACACTATATATAAATTTTGGTTTTTCTGGTTTGGTTATTTTTCTTGCCTTCAAACTAGCTCTAACCTTGTCACAAGGACTTTGTCCATTTGTGTCTGAGATACATTTGGTGCATTCCTAGAATTGTTTCGAATTGCTTTCAAATGCTTCTATTTTCCAGTCTTGTTTCATCTGAAAGGAATCTTAGTCAGACACTCCATGAACACACAATGATGCAAATAAAAGTGTATTAAATAGGGCAAAATGAGAGATTCACTTCAAAGGTACACTCCTGACTCGAATTAACACACTCGTGGAAAAAAGGAAGTCTGTTATGTATTTGAAGAAGAGTAATGTGTAGGAGAGAGTATGTGCACACTGTAAGTGCAATACTGGAATACTGTATTTAGTTCTGGTGTACATGTGTTTACAGGGCTATTCATGATACAGAGGATACTGAAGAAAATGAATCAATGAAAGGAAATAAGCCCTTATCAGAGTTTAATCTGGTGAAGTTATTAAAGAAAAGAACTAAAATTAATACTCTTAAAGGTATAAGTAACTACAGAAGGAAAAAACCCTGGCTATTAACTAATACATTACAGCTAAGGCCTAGATAGAATTTAAATGTAAATGGATTTGAATTATAAATAGAGCAATACATCCATAAGAATCATTAAGCATTAAAACAAATTATATATGAAAGTGGTAAATTCTGGATCTTTTAATACCTTCCAAATAGGAAGTTATACTTTACTGTCAGACATCATTTTGCCAGCTATGAGTTACTGGGCTCATTCTGGGACCAAATGAATTAAATTACATGAAGTGTTGTACATGAGATCAAGTTGGGTAATATGATAGTTCACTCTCTGAAGACTCGATGTATTTTATACATCTGTATTGAATGGGATTTATTTATTGTGTGGTCTTGAGTAATGTTACTGTTGTAGACTGATTTGAATATGAAATTTAATTAGGTTTGAATATGAAATTGTTTGTTTTACACTGTTCTGGTCTGTGAGTTTAAAGCTGTCACACTCTTGGATACTTCTCATATTTTTATGATTATTATTACATGACTTGTCTGCTAAGCAAGTTGCAGCTCTGTGTAACAAGATGAAAGTATTTGTACTAGTTTTACCCACAACTTTTAAAAGGATATGAATACAAAAATTGCCCATGACAGAAGAAGAAAATTTCTCTCATATCCTATTTAGAGAACTACAGTTCTGATAGCAATGCATGCAATACTAATAGGTATCTTATTGTCATAAGTGGAGCTGATCAGTTCTCACTCTTTACTTCAGCTATTCTTATACTGCCACTTTTATGTGAGATTTCTGTTTTAAATCACTATTGCCTAAACACATGTTGGGGCATTGGCCTTTTGACAGTCCGGGTTGGGGTTGTGATGAATTGTGCCAAGTCTTCCATCTTAAATAGCAGAGGTTTCTCTCACTGGAAATGCATGGTACACAGCATCCAAGGAAGCAGGAGCTGGTGAGCTCATGAGTTTTGTTTTATGGTGGAGCTGAGATACACTGAGATACACTGAGGTGTCATCAGAAAGGTGGAGGGCACCATCCTCTAACCATTAATTCTGCAACTATACAAAATTAATCCAGATCAGACGTTAGCACAAACCTTCATTCTTTCCAAACTGGCTACAGTTCAGAGCACTTTCTGCTTTTCTGCTTCTTTTGTATTAGCTGGGGAAAAAAAAAAAAAAAAAAAAAAAAAAAAGCAGAGGATACCTGGTTCTGGCATCAAAATTAAGTTTCTCCATCACTGGTTTTTGAACAAATTTGAGTGAGTAGACAGAGATTTTATGAATCAGAACTTCGTTTCATGTGAATTTAATGTTTCTTTTTCCATCTTGTGTTAGGAACTTAAAAATGGAATTTATTGAACAGTCGAACTGGAGATTGCAACTGAGATTCAGAAAATTATTTCTATAATGAGAATGGACTAAGGTAGAAATTGATTACCTGTATCCGTAATGTTAGCTCTGACAATGTCAACTGAATTTGGAATTGCCTCGATATCTCAAAGGTCATGTATATTTGCCAAGTGATTGATGCTTACTTTTTCATTTACCAGTTGCTTACAGGTGTTTCTTCCACCTCTCCAGAACTGCCCTAGTCTTGAAGTAGTTCAGGTCTTGGTTGCCTCCCCTACATGAAACATACTAACAGTCCAAATGGAGATAATTATTAAATTCTGCCTTGGTTCTGAATCACATGAGAGAATTTTAGTAAAATAATATTTAATTCAATATGTATTTTTAAACTGTCTTTGGTATTTTATTCTTTATTTGATTCTGCATATTTACAGCATTATTTTCAAATTTCTTATTACGATTTTGTGGAATCCTATTGTTTACAGTTTCCATTCAATGTTTTTCTCCCTGCATAACATTATGTTGAGACCAGGGAAAAATATTCTTGCTAAACTACTTATCTAGAGTCCTAGAATAAATAAAACTTTTTAAAATTACAGCAGCCCTTATTAAGCAGATGGAGAAATAGGTAGTTAAGAAATGTACTTTGAAATAAAGGAGAACCAGACTTTGAATTTGTTAGTATAATAGAGTTTTGAAACCATAGGTATTATAAAAGTCAGGAAAACATCTTTGTTTATCAAGTCAATAGATAATACCCTTGAAAGCTTGCTTTCCCTCAGGATGTTAAAAGGATAAACCTCGTTATTTCCCATCATTTTTTACACTAATTCAGTATATTTTTCCTCAACAAAAAAAAGGCATTCATGTTTTAAAATGAAACCCAGGAACAGCTTAATAGATAAGATAATATGAATTTGCTATTAAACAGAGCTTTACCTTAAATGTAGTGCACTAGGTGAAGTACTAGCATTATCTGATACAGTTCTATGCAGCACAGGAAAACTATGCTTTTAATGAGAGAAACTCCTCACAGGCATTAGTTAGAAATATCTTTCATGTTTTAAACAAGAAGACTAAAAACAAAGTGAAAAAAACAGTGCAAACAGGTTATTTGTATTTTAACATTTCCACAAAGACAATGAGAGAACTTAGTTTAGGATTTAAAAAAAAAACCCCCGAACACACCACCAAAAAAACCCAGATTTACTTGAAAATCATTTATTGTGTATACGGTGTAAGAAAGTGACTCCTAAAGTCTTCTGATTATGATACTCACAGAGAGATGCATTTCTGTCAGGATTCTGATGCCATATCATTGCTGTGAACTTATTTGATGTCATAAGTCCTAGTTCAGCAGCAGCTCATCTTAAAGCATAAGACATGTTTGAGATGGTCAGAAGGTAAGAGTTTTGTAGAAATATTCATGGTTATGTTCTAAGGTGGTTCAAATATGGGTACAGATATCTAAGGAGGATACTTTAAGAGATTTTGAATGACAGGTAAGAGGTTTTCTTCTTTCACATTAGTATTATTAGCAACATAAAACTTGCTATTTAGTGTTTGTCAGTAAAGATTATGTAAGAGCTTTAACACACAATTGCAGTTTTCTTTGTATGATGTCAGAAAATATTTGGACCAAGTGAATAAAAATGAAACCTAAAAACGAAAAATCAGGAAATTAAATAGAAGGTACTATTAGGTGCTTTACTGCTTATTTCCTCTTTCACAATTTATTAGGAAATAAAATAAGACATGTAATATGGTGCTTTGGTACTTTTCACAAATACTCCTCTCAAAAGACTGGTATAGTTGGTTTTCTATTGTTCTAAACAGATGGATAAAATGCAAGAAAGAAATCAATAAACACCCAAATTTGTCCATATTTTGGTAGTGTTTCTCCAGACTTAGAGAAAAGAATGAATTCTTGAAGAATTCCATTGTTTCTACAATAACACAGCTAAAGCAGCCCTAGTCTCCAGCTTTGTTGTTGTTGTTGTTGTTGTTGTCATATTAATTTATAATAACCCTCTTTTTGTAAAGTAATAGGTATTATGTGGTTTTCTTTCACAAGTCTGCGTTTATTCGCTAGTGTGCATTTATTTTTTGATTCATATTTTGGTCCAACATTACATCACATCGGATGAACTTATCTGGAACATTCCCTCACCTTGCAAATACTTCAATTCTGTAGATTTTCTAAACTGAACCAAAATAAGATCAAGAGAACCTAATTATCTGAGTTAACAGAAAAAGAAGAGGATATATTCGTGGCTTGGATCTTACTGTTTGCTGTGACTTAAGAAACTACTAGGTGTCTACTTCTGCTCAGGACTTGCAGATCATTTTCATCCCTTGAGGTACCATTCAAAATTTGCCCTATTTTGATGAGAATGAGTGGTCAGCAAGAGGTTTTAGTCTTCAAAATGCATGTGGAGATGAATCAATGCCTTCCTTGATATGTCCTTATGTAAGACTAATTTTTGAAAAACAGTTACAAATTTTAAAAAAACCTTAATCTGAGAAAATACATGATTATTGCAAAAAGTTAATTTTTCCAAGGGCTGGAAAGCGTTTCTGTTTGAACCAATGTTTTTTTGATATTTTTATTAGAAATCTAGGGGAAAACTCGCCAGGTATTTTATAGAAAATTAGTGAAACTTATTTAGCTTTCAGATCTCCTAATAATTAGGTAGGATAATTTAAATCTAAACAATTTTCATGGTCTTTTTAGCTTTTTCAGAATTGGGTTAAACATTGATTTGACTGTGGTCCAGAAGCTCTGTACAGTCAGGCAATCTTTATACAACCTTATATAAAATCTTTGATATTCAATGTGTGCAAAGATACTAGAAAATCTAAAAGGAAAATGCTTTAGGAAAACACAGCCAGCTGTTGAAATACCAAGTCTGGGGCTGAGTATTTATCTTATGGGGATGAAATTACTATTTCTGTGTATTATGCAGAAGAGTAAATGATCAACAGAAAAAGCCACCTATGTCCAGCCAATTGAATAACCTTCCAAGACCATCCTTCATTCTGAGAACTCACACTAAGAATACACTGGGCAGGGAAATATGGGTAGACAGCAAATACAGCAAATATCAGACCTCTAAGAAGAGCCTAAGGCAGTTTAGGAATCTGCTTAATTTAGATTTATTTCTTATTTAAGCTGTGTGTGAATTCCTTAGTTCACTTGTTCCATTCAAACAATTCAAAACAAAGTGTTCATGCCATCCTTGGATTAATCAAAAGGGTACAGCATGCGTTTTATGTAAACCCTCAACTAGTGTCTATTTGTGGTCTAGACTAAGAGGTCCTTGCTTGCCCATGGATGCTGTGCTGTGCAAACAGTATCCTATAGGCAGTATCACTGTTATTACTTCATATCAGCTGCCAGCAGCCACTTCTCATGTTTGTTGGAGGACTTTGTAGGCAGCAAGGTAACCTTTGAACCACACACTGAAAATTGGTGTAAATTTCTACGCAGTAATGACTGACTGAAATGTTCTGATTTGTCCTTTGCTGAAAGTCAGATTAGGTATTCATAATGGTCCTTTCTACCCTGGTATGTGTTCAGCCTATTAGATGTCTTTAAAAAGAAAAATGTCAGGCATTTATTTTCCATCAGATTTCCAAGATGGAATATGAAGCAGTTTGCTGACATTCAGAACACTTGCAAATAGATGTGTTATAAAAATTGATGAGGCAATGAAGGACTTAGTCAACATATTAAACAATTAAGAAAAGTGGTCAAGGATTAAAAATTGGAGATAAGAAACAGAGTTAATAAACACCCTTTAAAAGAACGGGCAAATGCAAACCAGTAAAGAATGATAAAGTACTTTGGTTTAATCCTTTACAAGCACATTGAATTATGTATTCAACCAGCAGCAACAACAAAAGTAAAAGCTAAAGCAAATGCAAAAAAAAATTCAAAATCATTGCAAAGTCTCCAGAAAATAACGCTGGAATTTGTTCTGTGTTTGCACACAATATATCATCCCACCTTGCCAGTTTCACCAGAGAAAGTGAAAGATGGAAGTTAGGTGCCAGCTTGGCCTTACACTATCATACTTTAATTCAAGTTATGGGGAACAATTATGACACTCATACTGTTCCTCCCCTTGACATTTATTCAAGTACATTGCAATTGAGTCCAGAGTGAAGTTCTTGCCCAGGACTGAGAATATAGGCACAGACAGATGATGAGTAGCAAGCCTTAGTGGAAGCTAAATTCCTGACTTTTTGGGTTTGGGATATCTTGGGTATTTTTGATACTTCCTAGAACCAAAGATATCAGCTTGAAAATGACCAAGGAAAGGGCAATTCTAGAAACTTTAAAAAATTGTTAGTATTTGTCTTCACTGGTGAGGATAACCCTTCCTCCCTTATCCATCTTTTTTCCTGGTTTAAAATCAGACTGTTCCCATGACAATATATTACCAGTATTGGTGAAACAAAAACAATGCTTACCTAGAAAATCAACATCATAACTGATGACAACTTTCTCTATTACTCTGTTGCTGACAGGCTCAGACAGAAATAATATGTGGCTAGAAAGAGAATCTGCAATTATTAGATACTCCAGTTTTCAAAATAAATAGAAACATGGCCTTATGAAAGTCAGTGCAAATGGTAATGATTTCACTGGGTCAGGCTTTAATATCTTCTCCTTCTGACTTTGTTAGAGAACTAATAAGAAATGGTAAATGCATAACCATTGTTCAGACAAATAAGTACTCTAAGAGGAAAAAAGAGATTCTTTGAAAACTTAACTAACTTGGAAGAGTTAGATACCCTCTATTCACTGACCACGTAGTGAACCCTGATAAAAATATCATCTACTATCTCTGTGGTTTTTAAAGATAATTTATACACAATATTAAAATTGTGCTAGAAGGGCATAGACAATTAAATGCATGCAAATTTTTCCGCAACTCTTCAGCCATTGTTTTCCTTCCAGTCTCTTCATTTTGTCAGCAATGAGTTTTCTCACAGTATATTTATTTTCAAAAATCTCTGTCTCTCTGCACAGTAATATATGTATATATTGCTGGCAATTAATATGGTAAAATGCAATGTGTCTACTACAAGATACAATGATTCAGTAATATAATAGCAGAATGAAAATTTAAAATCCATTCTTTTTTTCTCAGTTTAGATGCATCAACATTAAAAAAAATCTCACCCTCAAGATGTATGAAAAGAACCTTGGTAGATTTCCTTCAATATAAACAATTACGAAAATTATTTCTGAAGAGGATTATTTTAATGGAAATTAATTACTTAGGAGAAGACAAACATGTTCTGATATGTGTAAAGTTGAGACTTCCGAAGTTGCAAGCATCTTCAGTAATTAAAAACAGATTATTGCTGGAAAAATCTGTTCCTGTCTTGATGTTGACAGGATCAAACAGGTGAATACAGTTCACGTTTGCTTTGTTAGAAATCACAAGACTAGCTTAGGGCTATTAAATCCTCAGGTACTTTTCAAGGGAAAAACAATGGGAAGAAATGCTCAAAGTAATTGATTAAAGGCAGTGGTTAATTCAGACAATGAGTAAGTGAAAAATGACCCAGCACAACTTTAAAAAGAGAGTGAATTATCCCTAGTATAGAATAAAAATAAAGGTGAATTAAAAAGAAGCCTCATTTAAAAGGCAGTAGAGGGAAATGCTTGTAAAGATAGAATTCATATAGTCAGTTTATTCAATTCTGTATATGAAATGTTTAGATAAAAGGCTTCTTGGAATGCCACAGGAGAGGTGAAATATCTTCCTTTCTCCAGCACAACTTTCTCATTTACTTTAACTTGTCAAGCTTGGGGACACAACTAAAATACAGCTCCTGAAAATTTGTGATATGGGATTTATAAACTAGCAATTAGACAAACTGTTCTTTCATTGCCTGAACACAGTAGAGTTTGTTGGATGCTGGGGCCAGTGGTTACCATCTCCCAGCTGCATGCCATGTCCCAGATCTTTGGGGTAGATTTATCATCACATGTTCAGGATCTGGTGTAACATTTCCTTCTCTTTGAATGTGTGTGAATGTGAGGTTGAGTGTTGCTCCACAGATGCTTTTTCAAAACAATGAAGACCATTTGATGAATCTGAAAGTGCACAAGTCCATGGGACCCGACAGGATACACCCATAAGTACTGAGAGAACTGTCGGATGAGGTTGCTAAACCACTCTCTATTATATTCCAAAAGTCATGGCAGTCCAGTGAAGTCCCCACTGACTGGAAAAACGGAAACATAACCCCAATTTTCCAAAAAAGGGAAAGAAGAATGAACCAGGGAAATATTGGCCAGTCAGTCTCATCTCCGTGCCTGGTAAGATCATGGAGCAGATCCTCCTGGAGGTAATGCTGAAGCAGAAGAATAATGAAGAGGTGACTGAGTACAATCAACACAGCTTCACTAAGGGCAAATCATGCCTGGCAAACCTGGTGGCCTTCTATGAGAAGGTCACAACATCAATAGACAAGGGAAGAGCAACTGACATCATTTACCTGGACCTGAGCAAAGTCTTTGACACTGTCCAGCATGACTTACTTAAATACCACTGGGTCCCTATCCAGAATGGTGACTCTCCTGATTTCAGAGTACAGGTATGTCAGCTGTGTGGTTGGTTTTGGATCACGATGGAATTTACATATTTATTTTTCCTAAGACATTTTCAGAGTTTGGCTTTCCAATGCACAGACTTGATAAGAGTTTTCCTTTTCAAAATAAATTAAAAAAATAATTATGACTAGTTAGTGCACTTAGGTCCACACAAATATATACATGTGGGCTATGAAAGCTGATTTGAAACAGCAGTGCTGTCAAGATGAAAAGAACCTATCCTGAGAGCTATTTTAGCTCTGAATGAACTTGCCATGCATTTGTGGGTTTTTTCCATCATTAAGGCTGCATTTATCTGTAATTTTTTGTCTGACCTTTCTGCAATTTTCTCAAAGAATTAATCACAAGTAGTGAAGAAACATTTGGAAGACACCAAAAACAACTGCCTAGAAAATGACCAAGCCATTTTAGAGGAGCTTGCTTGATGCAGTGTGGGCAAGAGCCACTCCACACCACCTGATCTACTCTCCAGGATGGCTCCCTGGCACAGATGACTCTAGCAGTATAGCCATGCTCCTCAGTACCGTAGTACATTGGTACCAAGAGCACAGCTTGCAGCTGGCATTTTTCTGAAGTGCCTACATCCCACCCACAACCCTAAATCCATTTGGACCATACCAGATAAGCATTCCTGTGGCTTAATCCTCTTAATCCTCTACACCTTAATCCTTCCCTAGCACAACAGCTAGGCACCTGACAGCTGCTTTCACTCTACAAGGACTGCTCTGCAATGCATTAGCCACCGGTAAAAGTCAAAGGGTAACACAAATGCTGCTCCTGCTTTTGTGTCAGCTGAGGCGATGGGGCCAGAAGCAAGAGATTTCTGGTATCAGAGCAAGAGCAGGTGTGAGCACAGCTCTGAAAGTCAGACAGTGGGGTGCCTGCCTGGGGCTGGAGAGGACCTGGGATGTTTAATGTGGGAGCCATTAAATGCTCATTAATGCAAATTTTTACATATGTTCCTTGGCTTCACTGGGCCACAACGCTCAGCAGAGGGAACATCTTCGGCTTGCATCGTGTAAGATGGCTTCTCCCATAGGGTAATGGGTCTTCTGTCACTCACTGTTTGTGTACAGATGGCCTCATTTTCTTGTGTTTTACAGGAAATTGTTCTCTGCTAGAAGACAGTTATACTGAGGGAGAAGGGGGAAAATGGGGCAAACAAGGCTCCTTAAAATCTCCCTTATTCACCCATGCAACATTGGCTCTTGTGTCATCTCACATTGCCACATGACCCATCCCCCTCTCTTAGCTACTACGTAAGGCATAGGCACAAGCATCATTATTGGCTAAGTTTTCTATGTTTAAAGAATGACTTAGATATTAAATTCAGTTAAGTGCCTGTGGCTATGACACCCAATCTCACATACCTGAGGCTGCAGAAATCCCCTTTGGTCACAGGAAAGCTTGGATTTTCTCTCTTTGGTGTTTACTCATGGCAAGTTTAAGTGCTTAGCGTTTCACTGGTCATGACTCTTCCCTAGTTAGATAAGCAGAAATTTCCAGTCAAGATACTGCTATTGTGCATAGTGAGAACAGAGTCACTACCTGCATGGCTTCTCCTGAGAAATTCATGATGTTTGGGATCAGCTTCCTTCAAGGTCTGGTGTAGAAGCATACATAAATCATATTACTGCCAGAAAAAAAACACATGTTTTCCACTACTGTTTTTTTCCCCTGCTAAGTTAGTCACATCATAGCCTGACCACAGTAATAATTAAGGGTATTTCAAAATTGATTTTCTCTCACACGGCAAAGGCCACATTCCTCATTAAGTACAAAATACATCTCCCTATAAAGTTTTAGTACAAGGAACCAATATAAGCAAGTGAGATAAATGCATGAAGAGTTTAAGCAATATTCTTGAAAGTGCTCAGGCACACAGCTTTAATGTACTTCACTTTGTGGGAATCATTTTCCTTGCAGCCCATTCTTTCCTCATTCCTTAACTTCCAGGTAAATTGTGTCAGCACTAAAGCCCAGTAAGAGATATTTCACCCCGAAAATGTTATTCTATAAAAAAGTGTATAATATCTGAAAATGAAGAATTTATACTCAGAGACCTTCTGACCCATTACTGCAGTGTATCAGTATGGTACTCACCAAAGCCTGGAGCAGCAGGACAGAAGTTCTCAAGGAGCTATCAAGTACCAAGCCTGACATTCCATTAAGCAGGTTTAGAAATGTTAACTCACTCTGACCTCTCAGGTTTAGGGAGGGTCATCTGCTGCAAGTTTCTGTCTGTATGACAGTGCAGCTTGAGATTGTTTAGAAATGGAGTATGTGTCATGTAGGTAGTGTAGGCAGTGTACTGTAGGTAGTCCATCAGAAGTCATGTCTTTGTGGTTATATACATAGGTATGAGACAGACTCACTGGATGGCATGCATGTGCATGGGAAATAGAGACATGGCTGGGTAAAAAACAGAGCTCAGAGGGTCTTGATCAGTGGCACAGAGTTTAGTTGGCAGCCAGTAACTAGCAGTGTTCCTCTGGGGTTAGTACTGGGTCCAGTTTTATTCAACATCTTCATTAATGACCTGCATGAAGGGATAGAGTGTACCGTCAGCAAGTTTTCTGATGATATGAAACTGGGAGGAGTGGCTGGTACACTAGAGGGCTGTGCTGCATTCAGTGAGGCCTGGACAGACTGG
>WTSP01016920.1:0-26742 GCA_025331215.1 Actenoides lindsayi
AAAAAAAAAAAAAAAAAAAAAAAAAAAAAAAAAAAAAAAAAAAAAAAAAAAAAAAAGAAAAAAGAAAAAAGAAAAAAAAAAAAAAGAAAAAAGGAAGGAAAAAGAAAAGAAGAAACAAGAAAGGAAGAAAAAAAAAGGAAAAAAAGAAAAAAGAAAGAAAAAAGAAAAAAAAAAAAAAAGAAGGAAAAAAAAAGGAAAAAAAAAAGGCCAAAAAAAGGTCTGGAAAGTTAGAACCCATGAGAAAAATGCTACCCAGGTCTACCAAATCCCGAACTAAGAATGCCTGCTAAAACCTGTGTGGAGTGAGAACAACACTAGGAAAAGCCTAAAGAAATTTAAACCCAGCATGAAAAAATTTATAATAGAATGCCCCAAAGTACCACAACCAACTCTCAAAGCAAGTTAAAGGTAGACCATATAAGCAACTTTAATAAAGTCTTCAAGTCTTCTTTTGTTTTCCTTTGAGAAAAACAAAAAAAGGCAAAACGAATTCAAATCAACAGTCAAACAGGTCTTCTAACCTTTAAAAGTAAAGATACTCTGCTCAATATTAAATACCTCTCTCATTTAACACATGCAAGTAGCAGTGCTGGAAATGTTTTCTCCTTTGCAAGGGATACTAATGCAATAATTACATACATATTTTTCATTTTCAGAGGGAAAAAAAACCCAACAACCAAGTAATATTGAAAAAAGCTCATTTTAATTGGTTTAAGATGGTAGGCAATACTATTCCTGAAAGTAGAAGGTCTCACATTAAGACAACTGCTTAACCTGATTATGGGATAATCTGCCTTGAAATAATTGTCACTTACATTTATAGAGCTATCAGTGCTTGTTCAATAGCATCCTCTTTAGCAAAAGGTTAACAAAAAAATGCAAGTGATGTGAAAGCGGCAGAAATTACTACAGTCGAAAAACAACTTCTCGTTTGCACGCTGCATTGAAAGCTTCATTTCTCTCCTGCTCTTTCTCCCCTCCCCTTTACGCTTTCTCTTTCCCCCTCCCCTCACTTGGTTTAAAGCTGAGCTGAGCCTCTCCCTTCACCTTGCTCTGCCCTTTTGAGATTCACGTTTCTATTGAATCAATTTCCAGTAGTATCTATATACAAGCATGCACAACAAATTGAACGATAAAAAAAAAAAAAAAAAAAAGCCTTTGGTAGATAAAGAGCAGAGATGCAAACAAGCAGAATGATGCAGTAACCTTTTACTCGCCTGCTGGAGGTACTGTCTGCTGCATAGAATTTTAAATCCTCATCTGCAGATGCAATTGAGCTGGTATTGCCAAGGACTTTGCTCTTCCTGTGCCGATTCTACGCAGCTATTCATCGAAAGAGCACGTTAGATAGGAAATTTAAAGTAATATCAGGTGAAATTACTTAAATGGCTTGAAAGGAACCAACTTCCACAAAAAAAAAAAAAAAAAAAAGCAGCTCTAGCTCTGAGCAGCCACATTCCAGAGAGATGTCAGACACATTAGCGAAGAAAGTCTTATTGCTGATGCATGCTTGCCAGCAACGTGCAGGATGTGGAAGCAGAGAGATCTAATGAAAAAAAAAAACTTAATACACAGATTTAAAGTGCAAGGATCATGCTCTAATGCTCAACATTTCACATGTCCTGCATACCACAAAAATCTCTTTTCACAAGAATCTATTGTTTATAAAGCTAAGAAAAGGTTGTTGAAAGCAACCCCCACATCCCCCCGTTTCAAATCCTGGCCTCTCAGTACACTGCAGAGCAGTTCTAACACAAATACTGTACCTGTATTTCTGATAAAGAGAAGAAACACTGCCTTTCTCCTTTGGCAGCACATAGTTAAGGGTTACACAGCTATTTCTTAACATGAAACAGACTAAAGGAAAGCATCGGTGTTTGGGATAATGCTTTCAAGTCTATTAGGGTCAGGAAGTACAAGGATACTTCACTACAATTTGTATTATTCTTGGTAGAAATGAAGCAGCAGCAATGAAGCCTGCTAGTCATTATTTATTCATTTTTCCCCTCCTCATGTGAATTTCCTTAATGTACTATCGATCCCGGGGCAGAGGCAGATAGAGCCAGTGACTGACAGCCACGGTTTCATAGAATAACTATCTGCAACATAAATTACTATTTTTAAGAATATCAAAGTAATAGCACTGCAGGCTTTTTGTTCTTTTTGCTTATCTGTAGACAGCAGAATTAGAGTCCCACTCACAGTGACACAGTCAAGAGACAAACGAACTTTTCTCGCCCCATCAAAAGCATCCTGTAGTTTCATTTAAAACATGAAGACAGACTTGCTTAAATTTTACATTGGTGTTACCTATTTTTTATTTCTTCTGCTTTTCTAGTGTCTTATCAGCAAAACTTTCAATACATCTTTACTCTCTAGAGTAAGTTTTACCTGAAATTAAAATTGCTTGCTATGAATCTTCTTACTTCCCTGGTTTGGACCAAACTATGAAATACATTATGCTCTCCTTCACAACATCCACTGACAGGACAGACTCATGAAGACAGCATCCTCAGAACTGTGGTTACCTTTCCTAATACCAGCTCTTTTAATCATTGTATTAGCACTCGTAGCTTCCATAAACACTCAAATCCAAACTTAAAAACACAGCAGGATTGCATATGGTTCTAAAGAAACATTTATCATACTAGCAAAGCTTTCTTGCAATACTCTTCATTACAAGCCACAGACTGTTTCTATTGGGGCGGGGGATGCAAAGGAGAGATGATTTTTCCTGCTAAGCTAAGGCCATAGTCTCCTGTATGCAAAATCTCAATGGGCAAACAGCCACACAAACTCTTAAAAAGCCTGGATGAAATACCACTTGGACACGGAAGATGAACATGGGAAGTGGAAAATACTGTAGACTATGAAAAGTGTAAGTACCAATAAAAATAAATAAATAAAGTGACATGCAGAACATACACTTCACTTAACTGGTTGCAGGGGTATACATATAGAAACAATATATAAATAATGAAGCTGTTATTGAACAAATAATGGAAAAAATACAACTTTGAACAGGGGGAAAGACTTCCTACTACAAGAGACTCTTGCCAAATGAGTAATTAGCACCTGATTAGTAATACATGATTAGGGCAAAACCAGCATACTATGTACAATTCATTGTAAAGCTTAAATGTCTAAAGATATTGCTAAGATTCAAATATGTGACATCTGATATACAGTAAAATACCCATACTGAAAAAAAATCTTATACATTTAGAAAACAGCAAAGGAACACAAGAGAAGCTACAACTTTAAAGGGTTTAGAACGACAGAAGATACTTTCCACAACAGATGAACAAGTTTGAAGGCAACTCTCCAAAAGGTAGTAGGAAACTCCAGAGACCCCTGAAGTTTGCCAAATAGCTTGGTCAGCTCCCCTGTTCTGTCTGCAGCCAGTTCTACTGTCTCAGAAAATAAATCTAACATGCAGAGCAAGCAACTACATGATACTTTTCAATAGCTGGTCATGAGAAGGGCTGGTTGGTATCCTTCCTTGGAAATGAATCCATCCTCTCAAAGTTACTGCACAAATTGTTGCTTTAAAAACAGAACAAAAAAGGCACTGTTTTGAATACATACCTAACTCTTAATACTGTCAGTATATACATTTGTTTGTGCAAGGTAAAAATTAGTACAAGAATGTACACTTTTTGGTATTAATTTTCAAGTGAATATGATAGCAATCTGAAAGAAATTCTAAAAACTTCATTAAAATAAGAAATGAACTTGTAGTGCCACAAACTGAATCTAAGCTATGTATTGCTTCATAATCCAAAAAGCTGCTTTATTGGTACATATAAAGGACTAAGAGTCCTTTCATATATCAGTACGAGGGGTAAATAGGTAAAACATGGCTCCTAATTGAAGGCTTGCTACTGGTAATAAAAACTTTTAAACCCCCTCCATCAGAAGCAGCAGCAAGTTACTTTAAAAATTACATCATCTGCTGCATTTTCAAGGTTCCATCTTAAAGACGTGAGAATGATCTTTCAATATTTGCATTCCCATGACTGAGATAATAAAACCAACCAGAAGGATTTAAAATTAAAAAAAGAAAAAAAAAAGGAGTAATGACAACAGACAAGTACACCGACCCCCATAACAGCCAGATTTCAAAGCAGTTCGAGGAAAGACATGAGAAGGAAAGTCCAATTTCACCTAAGACACCATGTGACAGAAGCGGTGGTTTTCACCTTCTTCAGCTTTTCTCAAAGTCCCTTCCTTCTGGTCTGTTTAGGGCGGGGAGAGATGAATGGATGGGTAATCAAACTCTGGCTCATTCCTTACTCTCTCAAACAGGAGGAATTACAATTTAAATAAAAAAAAGGTTGAAAAAGACAACTCTTTGTTCCAGAATAGTGCCATCTGTACAAGCTTGTGCAGGACAAATACTGGCTGTACCTCCTAAGACCCCCACCTCATACCCGACCCCCTTTGTTGATGACAAATTTTTCTTATTTGGAAAACAAAACATACAAACACCACCTCTCTTCAAAAAAAAAACAAACCTAAACCAAAAAACAAACAGTGCTTCACCCACAGAGATAAAAGAAAAAACACAATCCTAGCACTTTCAATGCCAGGATGTGTTTTCTTGAACTCCTGCCTTGCCATCTTTCCCCTCTACAGAAGGGGCACGTGACCCCAGTGCTGGCTTCCAAGAGCACAAAAGCACTGTAATGCTGGGAGGTTTGAGGTCTATGTTTCAGTCCTCTGAGGTAAAGAGTGTGCACCACTGCCCTTCTAATTTCTTAACAGCATTCACTGTGGGAAATGCAGTGACATACCCAACTGAACTGACAAACACCTCAGTATAGATACACGATCATCAGTAGCCACCCAAATCAGAGGCTCCCATTGCCTATAAGCACATGCACATTGCTCCATACTGTGCTCGGATTTTCAGCATTTGCAGCACACTGCCCATCTACCTGGACACTCTGTTGGAGAGAAAAAACAAGGTGATGGGATAACAACTTCTTCTCTGTAATTTTTTAAGAACTACTCCATCACTTATCAAACTTGGGATGTGTTTATTCGTTATACCTGAGACAGATTCACATACTGACTGCATTTCTTTGTCTTGACTTTGCTACATTTCACTTCCCAGATGAAACATAATTTGATATTTATTGCAAACTGATGCAGCAAGTAAGAAAAAGTTGTTTCTATATATGATTAGAGTGTTCTTCACATTTATTCCAACATGGCAATACACAGACTAAAAAAAACAGTAGCTAAAAGGGTGGGAAAATAACGTATCTTTTAGAGTCAAGGCATTTTGCACTCCAAACTTTAACCACTCCGATCTGTAAGAGTTGCAAACTACAGGGAGTTGTAGTAAAACTCTTGAGAACCTCCTGTATCTGCTCTTAGGCAAGGACCATATGTAGGCTAGCCTCTCCCCACTCTCCTGGCCATGCAACACCCACACCCACACCAAGTCTCTCACTCCCTGCGTTTGCTTCATTGCAGGCAAACAAGGAAACAAAGGGGGGATGGGGAGGTAAATAGGATAAATAAATAAATAAATTATAAATATATATATATAATTTGACTGAAGCTGAGCGAGTCCCCCAGCCACTGGTTTTGCCTCCCTTGCTACCTTCCCGATACATCACTCCCCAGTGGAGTCTTATTTACCTCTTCATCTGGCTGATCACCTCAGTAAAAATCACACGCTTTGAACAATTCTCAGCATCCGCTACAACATCACCAAGTCCCTTCTACCACCTTCCAGCTATATAAGAGGAAAAAAAGCTTCAGCCTACATGGTGAGTACAGTCTAATGAGGGTAAACACTGTGGGGCTTGCGAGGGTGTCTCCCGAGAGAGCAGGACATGATCCAGTGGCGGATTTCTGGATGCCTTTTCTAGTGGGTTTAAGGACAACAGATTTCATCATTTGGCTTGGGAGCTACAATCACTTAGCTTAAGTAGTGCTGTTGATAGACATGTGGTTCCTGGCATTAGACAGGAAGTCTACGTCTGAGTCATGAACACAGGCAGCAGCAACCACTCACACCAAATTAGGTATGGTGCTATTACAGCTAAATACAGGGGCATCTGCCCAGGAGTTGTTCCCCTCCTCCATCCAGTCCTCACAAATGCACTTCTGGCTTTA
Source organism: Actenoides lindsayi (assembly GCA_025331215.1). Taxonomy (NCBI): domain Eukaryota; kingdom Metazoa; phylum Chordata; class Aves; order Coraciiformes; family Alcedinidae; genus Actenoides; species Actenoides lindsayi. The sequence goes on from WTSP01016920.1 coordinate 6,133, forward strand.
CTGAGTAGTCTCTGCTTTCCCTTCTCTTCTTGCCTCTTCCCTAAAAAACATCTGTACAAAACAGTTTTCTTCACAGCACAGGAAGATTTTAAGTTGAATACAAGAACAGCTGAAGATTTTAAGTTGAATACAAGTCAGCAATCCTTAAGGTAAAGAATAAATTCACACTACAGTATATTACCTACTCATTTTCAGTATGCTGAATATCACCACTGAAGTTTTTAAAGTTGTTAACAATACCCACACGTGCCTGTTTTTAACAGCTGCTGATTTTCATCCTTTAGAGCTTGGAGAAGCAGTATGGAATAAGCACTTAGCTGACTGCCAAGTTATAGCCCAGTATTGTAATAGTTAATATTTTCCTCAGACATAAGCCTCAGTGCAAGCACTGAAGGTTTCTCTCTTTCAGAGCTCTTGTTTCAGGCCATTTGCCGATTTCGGACGGAAACAATATCAATTTATGCTTGGCGATTCTTTTTTAAGGTGACTCCATTACAAGTGCTACCCCTTTTCAAACAAAGGCAACGAAAAAAAACAACCATCCCAAAGTAGCGTATAAAGCCTGACATCTTTTGGAGAGAGGGATGCTGCTGTTACACCTTAGCCTGTGAGAAATACCACCGAGGAAGCAAGTGGCTTGCCATTTGACTGCAAATTTCAGGGCCACCAATGTCCCCTGGTGGAGATGAGGGCAACCAAATTCTCAGCACAGCCACACTATCACCACTGACAGGAGGGTCATTTTTCCACAGGAAGCACAGATAACAACCAGGCAATTCCTATTATGCCCTTGAAACAGAATGCTGCTGACCTGACAAGGCTGAAACACAAGTCTTACTTAAATGGTAGTTTTCAAGCCCTTCATGTAGGATTGCCACAAGTAACTTAGCAGAGACTTCACATCTGACTCCTAGTCTTCCTGGGGCAAATGGGGAGGAAAGAGAAGTAACAGAAACATAATCTTACATCTATGTGTCTTGAAAGCCTGATGCTTGCAAAAAGTGTCGGGCCTGTTGTATATGGGCAGACTGACTCCACCGCCTACTCACATGCAGGTCCTGCCAAGTGACAAGAAGGAAAGACCACACTCCCTTCCGTGCTACTGGAAGAGGTACCACACGACCCAGCAAGGTGCATTTTGGGGAAAAACAGGCAAAACAGGAGAACGGCTCTCTGGCAAAACTGCCAACCCTTAAACATACAAATCACCATGACCTCATGTCCAATCACACCAACCACACTAATTTCAAGCAATAGTCAGAATTACTAAATTCTTTTAAAAATGTAACTTACTCTCATCTATAATCTAGCTCTTCGTAATGCTGCAGAAGGAAATCAGCTTTATGAAATCCATTTTTTCAGCAATATTTTTTGAAAATGCCAAAACAGACTAAAAATAACACGCCAAACCAAACAGAGGTGAGATTTATCTATGTCTGAGTATCGAGGAAACCAGACCTTCACTTTCCAGTTACCCAGTAGGAGTATTTCAAATAAGAAACCTTACAAGCCAATTTCAAAGTTCAAGAGAGAGGGACAAGATCCTTACAAAGATCAATGTTCCCACTATATTTCATGTTAAATCAAGAACCAGAACAACGATAAAGCTATTCTACTCTTCTATGCTCTTCAGGCTGCAGGAAACAAGTGGTTTGGTCTTTAAGACACAGAAAACTGAAAGATGTCTGGCTAAGTCAAAGAGAAGCTTACAACATTAACATCACCATTATCAAACAAGAGGCATCTTTTGTCCCGTTTCTCCACTCAAGCCTCACAGTAAAGCAAAATATTTATTGTAAATATTACCTTCTGCAATACTGTCTGAAGTTGTTATTCCCTGCCAAATGTGTTTTCCTTACCCCTTTAAGTCATGGTCCAGATCTCTTTACGTAGCCTTACCCGCAGCTATAGTTAATACAATCTGTATGAGGGAGTCCTGTGGAAAAATGCCAGCTTAACACCAGAAGGTTAAAGTATAAAAAGTTATTTTGAACTTAAATGCAAGTTCATCACAACACACAATTATATTCTATGCCCCTGTTAACTTTCTGATGAAAAGCAGAGTCTTCTTAATAGAAGAAGCTGGCTACATTTAAGAACAAAAAACATTAGCAGATGTTGATGTACCAGGATGAAAAAAGCACCTTGCCTGTTCACCTTTTTTCATATGAGATCATCAACATGGTAATCCTAGAGGGGAAACTGTGACCTTCAGCTAAAAAAAAACCACAACAAAGTTAATCCAAAGCTAACAGTCAGAGAAAGTGAGCATTTTGCAAACTAAACTTCCTAGAGGATACTTCACACTCCCTTACAAAGACTAACTTCATCTCTAAAAGCAAAACAGGTAGAAATACAAAGTCCAATATAACTCCAGGTAAACAGGAATTACCTTCTTTCATTACCTCCTCCTAAGGAAAAAAAAAGCGGAAAGAAAAAAAACCATGTACATATAAATGCAGTCCAAAATTGACAAAAGCCTATAGTATGTCAGTTTTTGAACTGGGTTGAGTAGTAAGGAACCTACAAGGACATTCCACACTTATGACTGCTATAAAATGAATTTCTTAATACGTCTTAGAATACTTTTATGCCTTCAAAAATCAGAGACTGATACAAAAAGAACTGGACAAACAGTCAAATCTTTTCTAAACTATCAAATATATTTGTATTTATCAGTCTACAGAACAGAAAATAAGAGACAATAAGCTTCTCCCTACCTCTTTATGCCATGCCATCTATTTTCTACAGAGAAAAATCAAGGTATTACCATGTATGAGCTTAACCTAGACAACGCAAGTCACAATAGCAGTACAGATGCTTCAGTACAAGCTTTAAGTGTGTGCCAGGATGTAAAACTGAAGCACTCTCCATCATTAAAGACACTAACTAAACACACATTATCACAGGCATATTAACTCCTGCTACAGTCACATCTTGAATTTTGCTGAGCTGGTTGGAGTAACCCAGTGCCAGTGCTCACCACAGGGAAGTTCACCTGAAGCCGCTGCAGCCTGACAAGCACTGGCAGCAGAACCACTTAACTCGAGCTTCAAAAGGGTACCTCACCCTCCTTGAGGTGTTTCTATCCCCATGGCATCCTTGGCCTTGTGTTGGCACGAGAATCCGTGCAGACTGCGCAAACATTTTAGATGTTCTCCAGATAATTAGTTTTGACCTGCATAGTTCTGAAATCTAGTTCACTGCACAGTCAGAAGCTGATCAGAATTTATTTCAGTAGCACTGCCTACTTTACTCAAAAACTATAGGATAACTCTAGTTTCAAACTTAGCAGAAGCGTTGCTTCCTCCAGGTTATACAGCCTTTGATCCCTTGTTTCAAACCCCTCTCCCTCCCATGCAGAGGGGAAGACAAAGGTACAATTGTTCATTTAGTTGGACGGGGAAGAATAGGAAGATTGATTTGGACGAAAAATGACTGAGGAAAAAAGAAGGCCACACTTCCTAGGATGGCCAGTATAGATCACTGTGCTATGCTACACATGACTTCATCAACATAATACAGAGGTGGACAGTGAGGAGCAGGGTAGGAGAACAGGAGAGATGGAGGGGGACATAGGAGGCTGTGGATACTGCTGTTTGAGCCAACAGGGTTATCACAGGAATTCAAGCACAAGCAAATCCATGGATGTTATATGCCATGCTGATGAAATCATTTGTTGCTCCCTTCCTGAATTCCTTATCTATAAAATGGGACTAATGCTTACTGTGCTTAGGTATGATATTCTGGTAAGCTAAAGAAGGTAAAGACTGAATTAGTTACTGTATTAACAACGAGGAGATAAAAAAGGTAGGGATAACATTCCTCATGAAGACAGGACAAGAAAAAAACAGCTAAAAGGAGAAAGCAAGTAGTTTTCTATCCTTTTCCTTTAACCAAAGCATAGAAGAAATAAATGTTAAGTGTTTTGTCATGACGGAGCCAGCTTGCCAATGACAAAGAAGAGCTCAAAACTCCGAGCGAAGTCACAGCAATAAAGGTTCTGAACCCCACACAGAGGAAGCTGGAGCTGGATATACTCTCTAATGTGCTGCTCAAAGCACTCCATCCCTTTCATCACCCACAGTTAGGTTTGCATTTCAGCAGCAAGTGGCATTACAGGGGCAGAACTGACTTGGCACTCTGGCTACACACGGTAATTAGCCGTCAACGTAACACCCTAAACAAACTTTAATTGCATATTACCAAAATAAGATTTTACTTCTAAAATGACAACTTGTTCTTGCGTTTTAAGGCTCATTATTCTCTTGGATGTTAACAAGCTTTAATTAATATTAAGATGTGAAAGACCAATTAAACACTGAGGTCACAGCGGGGTCACCCGTGCACATTCTGGGAGCCAGGCTTCACACACACGCGTGTTTCTGCAACTGCTCAGCAGTAAGCAGCTACAGCAGATCAAGCCAGCCAAAGTCATGTAAGGTATAATGATCTCACAAAATTCACATCTGATTACACGCCTTTTAGTCGTTTTTATTTACATAATTAAGAGAAAGTCTATAATTCCTCTGCAGTTCAGAACATACCTGGTCCCATAATAGCCAATCCACAAGCCATCTTTAAAATATGCAAGACTTACTGGTTTTCAAACTTCAGGAAGTACTTTCTCCCTAAAGCAACACACAGATCAATTGATTAGCGTACAAGTATGTGCAAGAACCCTAAATGACAACCACTTCACATCTTAAGTTGAGGAGCAGAAAAACTAGCAAAAGATATCTAAACAACTGAGATCCTGAAGAACAAATAGTTTAGCATTCCTGCTAGGATCATGACATTCTTTGCTTGAGACTTCAGACTCCTGTTTGAACAGACTTTGGAAAAACGTTTTTGTTGACCAATGACAGACAGAAAAATTAACACGCTCTGCAAATCCTTGACAACTGTATTCGAGTTCATTAACAGGAGCTCTGCAGGCACAATTTAAAAACACCTCAAAGGCAAAAAACAATACTATATGACATTGCTATTGTAATAATTTATCATTTGACATTTACACCCAAGAATTCATACACTAGAAAATCCCATCCCCTCCCTTTTCGTTAGCTGATATATTGATATTACCCTTCTTCCCTCTCCTGCCCCTTACTGCATAACAAGCCTGGTCTTCCTCTTGTTCTTCTGCCTCATCACGGCTGCGATGCTGTTATGATTTCCCCTATCTACTCCTCAGGATTCTTAGTATATGTTGTGTCTCACAAATTCCATAACATAAAAAATTTTAAGTAATTCTGTAACTCTTAGGCACTGAGCTTTCAAACTGGCATAAAACATACACAACCTGGACACAAATACTGAATTTCTCGGTGACTAAATCCATGAGAGACAAGGAAGAGCCCTCCCACATTGTTTCTTGAAGGTTTTTAACTGATCAATCTTGGAGCATCTTAACGTATCTTCAGTGTTTCGCTTTTACATAAACATTGTATTTCTAGACTTCACCAGATAGGAATGTCTTTAATAAAACACACAAATGGTATTTCTTTGCAATTCTATGTTATATTTACCCAGTGACCTTTCCCATGAAGGAGTGCCACTGTCCCTCCCAATATTATATTCTAACACCTGGATACACCACCTGTGTCTATGGTTCTGGTTCACTGCAGTCCAATTCTCAGACTCTTAACAACCTGACTTTGAGTATTCCTGCTTTCAACATCTCACATCACAATGCTCTTCAGAGTTGCCATACAGGTTGCAACTCCTGAATGCAACTTGGACCTTTCAGAGCAGGTACCTCCAAGCATTTTACATACTCATTTCAGGACAGTCTCCGAGTGTTAGTTCCCCTAGCTAAGTAACAGTATCTTTGGAGAATGTCAGACAAGCTGAAGTTCTTTGGGAACCCGTGTCATCTTTAGGATCTCAGAAATTTTATTTTCTTAACTCTCTGCAAATACTTTCTATTCCTGTCCATTATTTTTTCTACTTAATGCTTTAATGCAATGTAGATAAGTCTTCATGGAGCACGTGAAACCAGTCACATATTGAATCCATTTGCCAAAATACTGCATCAGCGAGGAGCAGAAAGCATTGTACAATCAACTCTAGGTACAAACAATGCCTGTAACTCTATTCCAAACCTTCCCCCTCAGAGTTTTCAATTGCAAGATTTTATTTTTATGCTAGCATTTCATACCAGTTTAAAAGTTCACCTAAATTTAAAGAAGCATTTCCCTTATTTTCCAAAAGAATCAATCTCTACTGAAGTTTATATTCAGCTAAATAGTTCATCATCCTCCAGGAGCTGGCAAATCAGCATATACTTCACAATTTTAGTTAGAGACAATGGCAAGCATGTTATCAAATATTCATATATATATCATGCAACTGAAACTGAATTATAAAAGCAGCTTTCTGACCCAAGCTAAACTGGTGCTTGCGGACCTTGAAAATGTCCAGCTGCAAACTGCAGCAGTTGAAGAGCAGCTTCGTAAGCAGCTCAGTCCACAACAGACAGAGAGATGTTCTGTAATATTATTATCGGTCTCAATTAAGATCATCTCAGCAGGCAGTCTCAGGATGAGCTCAATCCATGAACTATCCTTCAAAAGGTCCATCTTTTGCCATCCCTGCAAGCAGATGGCAGTGGCCACCGTCAAAACAGCTAGGTTGGTTTGTGTCACGGCAATGATGGCTGCTCCTCAGCTTTATCTCACTGGAGAAAAGCCATCATCCCGAAGGCCACTCAAGAAAAGATGAAAAAGGGCAGTAATCTCTTCACAAACATTAAAGAACGAAGGGTTGGCTATCATATTAAATCACTGGCTGCAATGTTCTCTTACAAAAAGAGACTTCAACAGCAAAATCGTACTTCGCATGATGTTCAGCTCTGGAACAAAGTGGAGTAATATGCATGAAGAGCCCCCCTGGGAATATACTTGTGGTTTCCCAAAGAAAAAAGGAAAAAAGTACATGAAGTTACTAATTTGTATTGTTTGAAGTGTTATATTACAGAACAGAATTCTAAATTCAACTTACACTTGGCATCTAATTAATTTGTTAGAAAACACCCAAGATCTTCCTGTGGATAGCAGTCTAGTAAAAGTACAGTTTCACTTAATTATTCAAAATGCATCTAGCTCAAGATTTGAACATTATACAAAAGGATAAAAAGATTTTTACCATGGAGTTTCAACGAAGAGGAGGATAGGGGATGGGACAGGACACAAAACAATAGCCATCATACCAATTAACCAAGAGTTACTACAACTACTTAAGTAATGATCAACAAAAACAATTATTTTTTGAATGACTGTCCTAGGAGATTCTATTTAAAAACAAAACAACCATTACTTCTATTTCACTGAGAATTCTTAAAATAAAGTTACTTTTTTCAAGTTAAACCAGAAACAAATGGCAACTTGCTGGGCAACTTCACTTTGCACCTTTTTATTGAACGTGTCAGATCATTCAAAAAGGATTTTTTTATGAAATAGCTTTTGGAAATAATCAGTACATTAATTTACTTTTATTTTACTGCAAAGTATTCTTGCTGACAAAGTTTACAACGCACATAATTCACGTACCAAATAACATGAGCACACAAAAGGTTCAAACAAGGATCAGACTTGATGGACAGATGAAAGCAGAGAGGCTGGAGGAAGGGGATGGTATTCCTCAAGTGAGCGTGACCCTCGGCCAAACACACCAAGAGAAGCTCCCTTTAAAAAGCTCATTCATGAACTACCAAGGGCTAATGATTTAGATGTCTTCCAGGAAGGCAGCTAAGAGTTTTGCAAGTCTAGTAACTGCTGCCTGGCAGCTGAAGAAAAGGATGGGAGGTGTCTGTGCTCTCTTCTATAACTTACACTTCCAGTGGGACCAAAATTCAAAGGTTTTTGGAGTTCAGCCTGCTTTGTATTAGGTAGCACACACCAAACAAGAAGCTTGCAGATTTGCTAAAATTATGAAAGACTAGTTTTCACAGCAGACAGAACACGAACAAAGAACATTTCACCACAATTTTATCCGAGCCTTGGCTTTACCGAAGACAAAAGTTCTCTCCATGTATCAAAAAACTCAAATAAGCTTACCTTTGAAAGCTACAACTCCTGGGAAGACAAACACCTTCCTACACTAATTCATACCTAATTCAGACTTCTTGGAGGAACACAGGGATGGGATGAAGGCCACAGACACAAACTGTAACAACAACAGAAATTCTGACTGTACATTCTGATCAATAGTTTCACATCACAAGTAGTCAAATATTGAAGCAGGCTGTCTGGAGAAACTGTAGAATATCTGCTTTGGAGGTATCAAAAAACTTACCCTGAATAGCAACCCTGAGCAACTTCCTCTAAGATGGTCCTGTTCTGAGTGGGGGCCTGGACTAGATGACCTCCAAAGTCCCTCCTAATCTCAACTGCCCTTATGATTCCATGAAACTGAAAGGAGGCTTAGGAAGGGGGGGGAAATCAACTGTACTGCATTGTAAAACAATACATTAAACACACACGAGTATACAGATTGATGCTTGACTTTTGCCTGTAAAAATGAGGAAAGGGTTGTAGAAAGTCTTTTTAAAACTTTTTAAGATAAGTCTACCTGCCTCCTCACTGTTCTTCTATTCCATCTCCCTACAGTCAAAATTAGGGCTTTTGTTTTTCCTCCAACGTCAATAGTCAATAACATCTAATTATCAAAAATTCCAATCTCAGATTTACTTTTTACAAAAATCCTTATTTTCTTTTGCAACAGAAGACTGACAGACCTTTCTAAAATTTCATCACATGAACTGTACTGGTCCCAATATTTTAATGATTTACAGCTGACTGCCAAAATAGGGAGAAGCCATAAAAGTTTTTAAAAAAAAACCCAAACAAAAAAAAAAAACAAACAAAAAAAAAACCAAAAAACCAACAACCACCCACATAAAGAGCATTTGTTTGATGTATTGGAAGTGAAGGAAGGCAACCACACAGACAAGAGGCCAGTACGATCGAGCAGAGGTTATCAAGGTATGAAGCACACATCAGTAATGATGCTCAAGCTAATTCAAAGTTTTCCATCCTCCAGAGAGTAGGGAGCACATACAGACTCAGAGCCAGGACTCTTCTCCTGCAGCTGTGCAGATGCACCAAAGCATGTCCTAGTGCTCCACCTCGAACAAAAAGACAGGAAAATGCAGGGCATTTTTGATAGATTTGTTTGGCACTCCAGCACACTGATAGGCATCAGCAGAAGCTGAGTCCTTGACTCTTCATTGCATTAGCCCTCCAGCAGTGAAGCTTCGGCCCCTACTACTGACTACAGAGCCAGATTTTCATTCTACCCACAGAAAGTTTAAAATACCAAATTAGTTAAGACTTAAGGGATTTTGGGTGGTCTCTAGTCCAACCTTCTACTCAAATGATGGTTCAATACTGAACGCAGACCCAAGTTGCTCAGGGTTTTGTCCAGTCAGGTCTTGAAAAGCTCCAAGGACATGGTGGAGGGTTTGTGTTATGCAGTGCAAATCTGTCAGTGTATACAGATGCTTACTAATTAAGGATGTACAAAAAAGGGAATACCATAAGAAGAACTGAAATGGAATTCAATAAGTTCAACTGCCTCTACAATTAGAAATGCAAGAGAAAGACTAAGGAGTAAACGATTTTCAAAAATCCTGCCCAATTTTTAAGAATATAGTGTTATATAGTCACTTTGAGTGAGAATATACACATACACACACAGGCTTTATATATACAGAGTACAGAAACTATTTCAAAATTACATGCATTGGCACAGAGCCAAAACCAGTCAGTGCCAACAGTCAGGGTATTTCCTCCACTGCCTCCTGGAAACATTGCCCAAACACTTTGGAAATAGCCTGTTGTACAAGAATAAAATTCAGCACGCAGCAATAGCCTGAGTTGACACAGCAAGAGCAAGACTGCATTTGTAAAGGCCTGATAAAAGGATGCTGCAGCAATCACGATGCCAGATGATGGGAGCTGGGATGAGAGGTTTAACGATGTGGCTAGAATATGAATCTCACAGATTTTCTGCGGGAAGAATCAGGGTGATTACACGTGCAAAAAAACCAGCAGCGGTTTCTTCCTTTGTCGAGACACTCTGTATTTCAGACCTGTATCGAGACAGCAGGAAGTGATGCTGAAGGAGGGAGCACACCCACGTCTCTGGCAGTCTGCTGTCCAGTGGGCTGCTACAGATACAGCCAGTTCCTTAGTACTGATCCAGCCGGTCAGGCATCAAATGACCCCTTCCCACCTCGGTAAGAATGCAGCAGGGTGTTTCTCCGAACACAGCTTGGTCTGGTATTGCCATGTAGACAGGAGGCAGAGAAAGACCTGCCACTGGGAGGAGCTGTAGTCACACCCCATGGCAAAGCCTTGCCCTCGGCTCTGGACACTGCCAACCTCACCAGTTCCCATTCCCGCACACCCCCTTCTGCCAAGCAGACAGGAGCTGCTGCCTTCAGCACACCAAACAGGGACTGACCAAGCATGGGTAACTAATTCTGCGTTTTATAAAACGCAAGTCGGACTTGGGACACGAAAACAGACCCTTAGAACGCAAATGAGAACGTTTGCGTTCTTCTCTACGTCAGGGCAAAATTTCCTCTCCTACCATACTATCTGTAGCAACTGTAGAGAAAGGAGTAACCCGAGTACAGAAATGGTCCCAGCTTCAAGGAATCTGCAGTGTGAAAATCAGTTTCTCACTTCTGACAAAACATGGAAGTACTGCAAATGCGACGAAATAAAACAAATAATAAATCCTACTGATATTTAATTTCTTTGACCACACACTGACAAACTGTACAAAAGAAACACTTTGGTCTTCACAATGTAAAAATGTAAAAAGCACAGGTGTTTAGAGGAAAGAAACTAAATAGTATTTATCCTATCTACAGCAAATACAGAGGGGAAAAAAAAAGAACTGAGCTGCAGGAAAGGCAACACCAAGAAGGGGGCAATGTAATAGGGCAATCTCTAGATCACAAAGTGGCAGGAAAAACTAGCTAGGGAAAACATGGACATTCCTTCACTAAAGACTTAAAAAGAGATCAAAACATTCCTTACAGACACTGGTCTAGATACAGTAGGTTTTTGTCTTGAGGAAGAAGTGTCTCAGTGATCTCCCAAAGTCCTTTCCATCCCTGCTTTTTTAGTTAATGGGCACATGTGACAAAAGAACAGGAGGTTAATACATGTCCTAAAGACATTTTTACACAGGGCTGACTGTCACAGCACAAACAGCAATTTGGTAACTGCATGGGAGGCCTCAGAAGCACAGCTAGTAGTGCTCTCTAGTGGAGACAAAAGAAGAAATGCTTCAGAGTTCAAAGCCGTGGTGGCTTCCCAAAACACAACATGAACTAATTTCGCTGCATTTCAAAGATCTAATTTAAATAATCGAAATTCCTTGCAAACATCAACCTTGCTATTCAAAGCTGAAAAGGCAAAAGCAGAGTGAACATCTTCAGAACAGAGGTTTTCTAAATATCTATGAAAAGATAAAAGTTTCGTTGGGTTCTTTTTATCCTTCATCAGCTCGGCACATTGCTTCTAGCAACTTCACTATGGGCATATGAAAGAACAAGGAAGAGGCTGGAGAACTCCCATTATGCCATATTTAAAGCATGCTTTACTAGCACTATTCGAAAGCACTATGTACTACAGGTAACTACTGCAAAGCTTTAAGGTAGGCAGATGATTCTAGAACACAGATGATTCTAGAACACGGATGAAGTGGATCCCCCTCTAGCACACTCCTCCATTACTAACGCCACAGTCGACACTGCTTCAGAAAGATCACATTGTACAAACACAGCACAGAACTCTAAACAGAGCAACAGTAAATTGCAACCATAGGCAGAGGGGTTGATTGCAAAAATTTTGTATCAGGAGTCCAAGAAGCTAAAAAGCTCGCTAAGGACTTTGCCAAACAGGCGGTTTTGAGTGCAACACTTCGTTGACAAAACAAAACCAGTGTCCTTATCACACTGCCATGGGCAGAAGATCACAGCTGCGTACTTCTGAGATCTTCTATCCCCCAATCCACACACGCTGCAAAATCTTAATGGTATGCCAAAATGATTTTCTCATTGGCACAGGTACACATCCATGGTAACTAACTGTTTCAGGTTGTCTACATATTCAGAGCTAAATCTGAGTTACGAGTGTTGCCTCTTTCTTTGTATCTTGAAGGAGGAAATGAGACTAGTAAATAACTTTGGTGGGCTGACTGAAATTTGGGATGAAACTGGCTGCTAACTTATCAAAGCTGGTAAAGGAAAACAGAATGAAAACATTGAGATGATCTTTTCTGGTTTCATATATCGCTGTAGAAATTATAACTCCCAATTAGGTCCTCACTTCTATCTGTGTGGCCTTAAAACTTCCAAATCAAAACTTGAAGGGCATTTTCAATGCAATGTGAACTTATTCTTTATGGTTATACAGGTTTAGTTCTACTAAACAGAAATGAAAAAAAAAGTCTGCAACTGCTGGACGAGGAAATAATTTCAGTAATTTAGCAGTAATATGAAGAAAAAAACCCGCATGCCATAGCACACAAAGCACAGCATACAAAAGTACGGCCAGAGTCATTTCAAGCTTCCAAAGACACCAACATTCAAGCTGTGGTCACCGTGAAAGGGTAACAGTTATTTGTGCATTTCGATCGCCACCTGTCCCAACAGGCATAAAGAGGTGAGGCACTGCATTAAGCTTGTCCTGTGCAAAAAGATGAAGACAATTGAACAGATCTGTGAATGCCAGTGCATGCTTACGGATGTTGATGTGACTAGGATGACTTCGAGGTAAACCTTAAGCAGCAAAACGGCCTACAGACTAACCCATGTATTTTCTCAGATTTCTCCAAGTTTCAACAGCCTCCCTGAGATCCCTGCTGCATCAGTTAACTGAAGGAGAAGGAAGCAGCAACTGTACGCAACCTCACAAAAAGAAATACAGAACATTAACAGAGCATTTAACAGTGATCTTTTGGTCCGCTCAAGGCCTCATTCTCCTAGGATCTATTGGAAATCACCACCAGTGATACCTTGGCTGCAAGGATTTTTATTTTTCTTTTAGTTTTTTTTATAAGCATTGGAATAACCAATTGTTCAGGACACGATAGTTCCCACGAGTAATCCCTGATAACCTCAAACAGTTCCAAGCCAGTGAATCAAGTTGCTCGCACGACAATTCTGTTTTGCAATTGGATGAGAAGGTAAACAGAAATGGTAAAGCATTTTTCCAGTGTTGCTTTCAGAGACCAAGAGTCACTTCTCCTGGTAGGGGTAGCAAATTAAATGTAACGTTATCTTCTCTCAGACTAAAGAAAAACTACCGCATAGGCAAAACCATAACTGACCTGTACACTAGTCTTTAAATGGCTTATGTGCCATTAAATTAGGTACGTAACATTAGACTAATTTATTCTCTGTTACTGTTCTAAGGCAATATTGTCCACACCTATTTTCAGGCCATGATTTACAAAGGCAAAAAACCTCACAGAGCAGCAACACAGATGCACGTATCTGCAGAAAGGCAGCTGCATTTACAGTAATGGGAATGTGTACTGTCAAAAGAGATAGAGGATGACAAGTTTTCTTTGGAACCAGCTGAAGAGCCGAGCAATCAGTCTCTGATATTAAGGACTGTTTGCAATTTTATTTTCTCTTCAGGTCGTTTGCATAAGATTAAGGAACAGTGTGTCAATGCAACTCTTAACAGTCCCTGGGGTCTTTCCAATTCTTTGAACAGTCCATCTAATTTTATCACCAGGTATGGATAACTAGCAATTCTGTTTACTTACCTTGTACCAGCAGACAGAACAAATTTTGCTTTCTGTCAAGCACAACATCACCAAGTGGACAAACATCAAGAAATTCCCCAGCACAGTCTTGAATAAAAGTCTGTATCAATGGCATCCAACATTTTTCTATGTTAATATGGATGTGTAGCTAACTGTGAGACACAAATAGAGTAGGCACCATACCTGTCATTCTACTGCATGCCCAGAATCCAATCGAACCCTTTGAAGCAGCTGGTGTATAATATTATACACCAGTAATATACAATTAATGTATATTAGTGTATAACATCTATAGATAGATAGATGACTTCTCACATGTGTAAGCTTAGCTGATCTATGCCTCCATTACTGTAAGAGTCAATTACCACAAGGTATGGATAGGCAGAGAATTCTCAATGCAACTTCAAAACTTCTCTCAACGAGAGCATGTCTCAGGGTCTTAGTAACCTGCATCCAGCCATCCACGCTTTGTACCATACTCTGGTAAATTGAGATATTCAGATTAACAGCTCAATCTGTGTCTGCATTCAGATTCATATGCAGCATGGTTAAATAATCCTGCAGAATCTTTAAATTCTGGGGCCATCTAAATATTTTTATGGTATTAGTACTTAAACAGGAAAACAAATACTGCATTCTTTACATGTATCCTCCTATTTTAACTGGATAAAACTCCTTTTTTTTTATAGTCCATGCCAGCAATTTCTAATAGTTTGAGGTATCATGTTATCGGTATAATATTAAATTTCAATCTCACAAAAACCCCAAAACTAACAAAAAGGGGAAAAGAAAAAAAAAAAAAAAAAAAAAAGGAGAAAGTAGTACTGTAAGAGTTTACCAAGCCAGCTAAGTCTAAGCTAAGAAAAGACAAAAGACTCAAGAAGCACCTTTCAAAATAAGTTTATCAGTAACCCTATCCATTTCCCATGACTGAGACCTTATTATCATTGTCAGCTTGGCTATCAACTCAGGTTTGAACCATGACATAAAATTCGATCCAACTATTATTAAGAATAATGGAAGCATTTATTAGAGAAGGAAGGGCTGTTTGCTTTATACTTCTCATTTGTTTGCTAACAAAACATTCTGTCTGACTTTATAAAATAGCAGCACTCAGAACGAACAAACAGAAAAGAATGAAAACTTAAACAGGATCCAGTACTCTCTCCCAGTAACCACCACTGCAATAATGAAGAACAAAAAGGTAAGGGTAAAAATGAAATTCATTCTAAACTGACTAATTTTGTTTAAAAGACTGTATTTGCTAAAAGAATTCCACTTCAACAATCTAATCTGAGGACTATTTCCTCCCCAAATCTGGATGTCCTTTACACAAATTCCTCAACTCGATATAAAGGAAAAAATCCCTTCTAATCACATACTGCATGCTAGACACTCCTGCTGCCTGCTGTTTAAATTAGCATGACAGTATTCACACACCTACAAACCCTACACTTCAAAGAAACAATACATAAGCCAGCTGATGAGCACCAGGAGCAGATTCAGGTGCTCCAGACACCGATGTCCACCAAGGCATGGGGTTCCTGCAGCTCTGCTTCTGCTCATGTTCAGTAACTGTAATTCTACCCACGCAAAGCAGAAGGATCCCATTCCTTCATGCAGTGGTAACAGGAGCATCTGTAACATGCACTATTTTTGGAATCAACTAGTCCAGTGCCAACTGAGAGAGGAATGAGGAGCTGCAGGCCAGAGAACACTGGATCTGCCTGCTAGCTGCTGCTGTCAAGCTCCCCCTGTCCTTCACTACCACCTAGAACACGGACTCAAACTGAGACAAGCTTGATAGAGACAGTTTTTGTCTCTCCTCACCTTGGTTCAAGCTCTCCTGGAAGCTCACAGCAGTTTTTACTGCCTGTCCAGTAACAATTCTCTTTCCAGCCCACTGCCTGAAGCATTTTGTAGACAGCTCAAGGGTTTGTACCTCATGATGGCAGGTGCCAAACCCAAAATTTAGGCCTATAACTCATATGCCTTTGCTTAATCCTGTTCAAAAATTCTTTCCAATTAATTCAACCCACAGGAAGATACATGTGTACTGAAGCATCACATGATTTCCACGTTTTTGTATCTACCCCTAAGAAGTCAGTACTATTACTCCTATCTAAACTCTACACTGGGAATCAGAGTAAAGCACTAGCTCATTAAATGACAATTCTAGCATGAGACATTTTCAAGCTTTAAAAAAAAAAAAATCAGCATGTCCTCTTGGCTATTTTGTGAAATTCATTTCAGACTTGGGAAATAAGCAACGCTTCCAAATAACGTATCAGTAGTCTATCTTACAGATAGCAATTTACTGTGATGACAGGGCATTTAGTAGCTCTTAGAAGTCAACCTATGTTCAAAAGAAGAAAGGTAAATACTAAAATCTTTTCTCAGAAGTCTGAACGTTTTAATAAAGTTTCTTCAGAGTTCTTTACTAACTGCATTAAAAACTACAGGCAAAGACATCACATCAGAAGAGGGGGGAAAGGAATGAAAATTATTGTACCCAACATTTTGGGGGAAACCTCCACAGAACTCACTTTCCAGAGATTGAGTCACATAATTGTACCTTTCAAACTCGACCAAAACAACTAATGTTGTTCGAAGATCCTGCATTCAGTTTCTATGAAGCATCAGAGTCAAAGAAAGATACATCAACGTCTTAGTTTTCTTTGAGGGAAAAGCAAAAAGCATGCAATTCCAGCAATAAGATATCAACATGAAAACTTGTAGCAATGCCTGGCAGCATACCCTGGGAGAAAAGAGACTGTCATTGAACTTTCAATAAACATTCATCAGTGTCAATAAATATCAAGGCATTCCTCATTCCAATTTTTTCTCTAAAGCTTTAAAAATCTACATGCAGAATCTGCCAGTTCTCCTTCAGCTACAAGTACAAGCCATTCATACGAATTCATTGCAACAGGGAATGGCTTTAATTCATTTTGCTGCACGTAAGTTACACAGGAGCTTCAACATGAGCTGTACCTACACAGTGCTTAAGTCCAGAAGAGTCTTAAGGTCATGTATTGGTGCATATATGCTACTAGAGATGTGCTATGTACACCACAGCAGAGCTGTACACTGAACTGACACAGTTCTTACCAAAGCTGGAGGGTCACCATTCATTTAATACCGTATGCTATTTAATGCAGGACAATTGCATGGATTTAAGTAGTGACCGGTTATCTCTGCATTTGTGACAGCTGAAATAACAACAACTCGGGCCAGGGGAGGTGATTGTTTGGTTTGCTGGTGTGGTCTTTTTTCCTTGAAGAGCAGGAAAAACAATATAATGGCACCTTAAAATTCTACTGTGAAACTTCAGTGCGTATGTCTCACACACTGAGAAAAACAAACACAAAGCCAGTCAAGAGTTCTATCTTATTTTTAGTATAACTATTGCCCACAGTGCACTATCGAAATCTTCTTTTTCTTCTCTCTGCCTTCAACCCCTCGAATAAATCCCCTTTATTGGATTACGGATTAATGCAGCAACTGTAGCAGTAAGCTGTTTCCATGAGAGTGAAAAAAAACATAAGATGCAGACCATTAAGCAGAGTAACTTCTCATTTAGAGTTTCTGGGTCTGTCTTGGATATTGCATACGTTACAGGAAAACAATATTTATGTTTCATTAAATGTGTTTTGAACAATACCAATAGGACAGAAATTTAGCTAAAACAGTTCCACAAGCACTAAAGTAATTCACATGAACTCCTGTTTTCATTAAAGCACCTCATGTCCAGTAAAACTTACAGCAACTCATTTTAAGTCACATTAAACAATGAATAGTTTTGTGTGTGTGTGTATATATATATGCTAAAGACCACATTAACTTAAGAATAGTACAGAAGTTAGATTCCCATTTGAATGCAGAATCATGAACTACTGGTGCTGCCTCTTGAAACTGTATTATAGTGTCCTCACAGACTGTTACCCCCTGAAACACACACTCAGAATAGCATTTACCCAAAGATTTCAAAACATTTTACAGATGTGGCTAAGTACTCTAATTTCATGAGGCAAAAAAAAAGTAATACTATGCTTTTAAATAAGAGAATCTAGGAGAAAGTCAGCGGCAGAAGCTAGGAATAGAAACTCCAGTTCTTCCAACTATCATGCCATTGCTCTGTCTACATCTCCACCCCCAAAGGACTGATGAAAAAGGCAGCTACATGAGTTAAAAATAACTTCTGATTAGCGAGGCAGTGATGAAGACCAAAGCCCTATGGAAAAAGCAAATGAGCCAGAGTGTCAGTCAAGGCAGAACTAGACTCTAAACTGGGGACATTGAGCATTGTAAAGCCAGGTGAACATGACGCTGAAATGAAGGGAAATTGAGTTTTCTAAGACAACAATTTTGGTCTGGAGAACAGTGTCAAAAGCACAGATACTACAAAGCAAAGAATTTCTTCTATTAGTCAAATTGATATAGCTGAAGTGAGCAGGTACAGAAGAACTCCAGATTTCAAAAAGACGGACAACAACCTTCAGAACAACTTCAAGCTGAGAATATGAGCTCTGATTTCATTTGGACTACGTTAATTAATATGAAGCAGCTGAAAACCTGTGGAATGGAGATTTTTTTCAAGTTAAAATGCCTTTGCCATTCAAGGAGAGCAAAATAGTCAATGACTATTTACCTGTGATATACCAAAAATTTAAAGGAGTGGGGAAAGGTTATGCAATTCCATAAAATCCCTCTCTTGAGGCTATGACAGGCTGCATGACCCCATACTTAAAGACACAGATTTGTCTTCTGAAGGTTCCTTTAGGTCCACCTTGGTTAAACTCCTACTACCCAGTTCCTCTCGATACCTGGCTTGCCTGAAAGAATAGAGTGGTTAGGTCTTTTCTCATTTGTAGACGTGAGTTCATTTGGGTTCTTGACAGTTGTTTGCTTTCCCTCCCTTTACTCACCTAGACTATTTGGTGAACTGTATTGAGTACCTTACTTTCTGGTGTGTGAATATGTAAGACCCACAGATTTTGTTGATTTTAGTAGGGACGAGAGCAAATATTTACCATAGGATGGTGAAGATTCATTGGCAAGCTTTGCATTTGTTGCTCTGTGGGACCTGGTACTATTTGATGCAAACTCATCTAGAAAAAGTTTGGCTCTGATCATGAAGTTGACAGTAGGGGCTTATTAGAAAGCTAGTGAAGAGTGTCAGAAAGAGATTTCTTCCACATGCATTTTCCACTATAGCAAGTAATGTCTAATCATTTCCTGTATAGATTCCGAGGCACAATGCTAAGCCACTGCAGGGATGTTTCTTGTTGTATTGTGAAAAGTTCTTGCATGATGTTCAAAGATTTTACTATTTCTCTAGAGGAATAATGTTCTGAGGTATATATTTTGAAAGAGTAATACCAAAT
The DNA here is from genome assembly GCA_025331215.1 of Actenoides lindsayi. Taxonomy (NCBI): domain Eukaryota; kingdom Metazoa; phylum Chordata; class Aves; order Coraciiformes; family Alcedinidae; genus Actenoides; species Actenoides lindsayi. The sequence goes on from WTSP01016920.1 coordinate 25,314, forward strand.
TGCACTCTCCTTATTGCAAATGCAGTCATAGCTGAGGGCTAGAGTACAAATCTTACTGTATGATGCAGATGGCTGCTGGTTTAAAAACTTTGTTGTGTCTTTTTTCTTCAATACATGCAGTTTGTAGGCTGATATTTGTTACTGAGATGGATAGTTAGGAAGTTGATACTGGTGAAGAAACGTATAATGAAAAAGCTAACTGCAGCAAAGCTTTGGACAGCTAGAATTCTGCACTTCAGTTTATTTCTTTATCTTTACTTAATATATCTTTCCCATGAAAAACAGCACCAGAATTACCAGTTTTCTTTGACATGTACAGCTGGCATCAGTTGCCATCACATACTCAAGTTACAGATGGTGAGCAGTCATTACAATATCAACTCAACCTCAAAACCAGTTCTCCAACAGCAGGCTGTTAAAACACAAGTTTCCACGTAGTTGGATAACGTGTTAAAAAGTATTATTCAGATCCACACAACCTCTTCCATTCCATTACTCATAAAATTACTTTTGGACATAAGAATTTACAAATATGAATCACGTTTAGCCAGCTGCTGCCTCTGAACTAAATTTCCCTGTTAACTACTTTTACAGTGTTTTTATAGTAACCACTACAAAGTCAAAAACCTTGGATACCTCGCTTGATTCTAAACAATTCAGAGGGCATAACTTACCTCTTCATTTTGTACATGGGGAAGCTGAGGTACAGACTCAGCAGCAAGCACAGAGGTACTGAGGAACATCTGTGAACAGCTGTCTGAAGGGGGTGCTAACAAGGCCTCTAAAAGAGGTGGCTCCTTCAAGAATCAGGGCTGACTCAAGTCATCTTTTTGTCTCAAAGGAAAGCCAAGTATTTTGAAGATGTACAAAAGTACTGAAACGGCATTAAAATGCAAAACAAGAGTGGGAGGGCAGAACTGGACAAGAAAGGAGGGAGAGGGAAAAGCAACTGCAGCCAGGAGATAGCACCAAGAAAAGAAAGCACTAGAGGGAGAGACAAACCTCCTAGCACATGCTGAAAGATCACAGAGAGAAAGATGAAAAGCAGGGAAGGCAGCAAGCAGAAGAGGTAGGAAAGAGGGCACTGTGTAGTGACAACGGAGAACTCCAACTCCAATCTCCTCATGGCAAAGGGAATTGAAAATTCCAACACTTTACTGTAATACTGATAGACATGCCATTATGAACTAGGCCCAGCACATCATAACCACCAAGCACACGAAACAATCTCTACAACAAAAATCAAAGTATAACTAAAGCATAACATACAACTCAGCAGCTGCACCCACCAGATGACAGTGCTGCGGTGCAAATCTGCAAACCAGAAATCAGCCAGCTACACAACATCTGAGCTGCACTGTTCTCCCTCACCACCTGCACCCCCCCCCTCCCCCCCCCCCCCCCCCCCACCCACACACACCACAACAAG
>WTSP01016920.1:26752-44491 GCA_025331215.1 Actenoides lindsayi
AACCAGCCAACACTACAACCAGCGTGATGCCTCGTCTCTCCCCCAGCCCTCTCCCCCCCCCCCCCCCCCCCAAAAAAAAAAAGTTGTAGAGAACAGTAAATTGTTCTTGTACAGTGCTTTCATAAAAAAAAAAGAAAATTCCTAATCCTTTTAATCGTGATTATAGCTTCACATGTTATGCAATGTAAATACATTTGACAAATCTATCTGAATCCTCAGCTTCAACTGCAACATTATTATTCTAGTTAGAGGAAGATGCTCATCTTTTACCAGTAAAATGGTAAGTTTGAGCAATCTCTGTTAACTCCAAGAAAGAGCTGGAGGATTACAGTGTCATCCCACCTGATGATTACACAGATACCAACTTTGAGAAATAATTATTGTAAAACCAAAGCCTAAAGCATCTAACAAATTCCCTCTTTGTCTTAACAATACAGCAGAAAAATAAATACTGTTTGCTCACTTAAACAATTTCTTAGGAGGTTATTCAAGACATATGGTCACTTAATCAAAGGCTATGGTTAAGTCGTGTGTTAATCACTTCTTAAAACAAACCAGACAATCAATAATAACAAAGTTTTTTTTGAAGACTAACACACTTTCCATTCAGAACTAAATGAGCACCTACTTGATATGCTTCTTTACAGCTACAATACAAATAACCTCTTACTTTACATACAGGTTCCATGGAAAAGAGCCTTCAGAAAGTCAGTCTCACCTTTTCTGGTTTCAGGTGGTTCACTATACTGAGCCACCTGGCAAGAAAAGCAAGAGGAAAGGTACACAGCCTCTTGATTTTTATGTTGCTGAACTCAAGTCAGAGAACTGCATTGCTCTCTTCCCTGAACACTTTTACTTCTTCACAAAAAACTTTTTATGGTGCTTTAACAGAAGGTCAATGGCTATCACTTCTCTACTCTGGCACAATGGTGAATTGAAACAAGAACCCATAGCTCTTTGGACCGACAAAGCAACCAGTATGTCTAAGCCAATAAAGCGATTTGTTCATTAAAGCTACTAATAAAGCAACCTTTTGTTAGTCTATGAAACATCAGAAACCTCATAGAATGCATTTAACCATGCTTTCTTAAAAATCACTAACTCAAAAGTTCCAAAATCTGTTAACTTCTCCACTTCCTTAAACTGATAATAGTAAAAAAAAAAAAAAAACAAAACAAAGCACCTTAGGACTGATTTTTAAAAAGACAGTAAGTGCAATGTGAACTTTCATGCCTATTCATCAACAGAAAAGATTGGGATTCTTGGTGAAAGTATCCCCCCTGCCAAATCCTCAAGATTTATAATATTAATTACTTATGAAAAACTTTCTATGCAACACTGACAACCTATAATAAAGAGAACACCATCATTCTGTACAACAAAATCACACTATGGATGCACTCAGTTTGGATCCTAAGATTCATTTGGATTTGACAACCAGAACAAATGAGAAGAACAGTAGTAAGCAAAGATCAAAACTGCTGTAAGTACTTGTGTCCCTTGCTTTCAATTGTGCTGAAGCAGACCAAGTTTGAACTTAATTCCCCAGTGCTCAGTGTTGGTGTGTGGGGGTTTTTTTTAACTGTTCTTGATAACCAGCTCTAACATGACTATGGCCACAAACTTCCTCCAAGCAAGTTCAGTATTTTTACCTTAAAAAATTTAGCTGTGCAATATCAGCTATCCTTGAAAGAATTAAAATGAAGTCTCTTCCTTTACTGACAATTTCTAAACTTGCTTCCTTAACAAGTAAACTCCATTATTCTGTGACTAGCAACTGGTCATTATCGGCTAGGCAAAAAAAGACAGGCAAATAAGTTCCTCTACACCACTATATTTAGAATCTGTGAAAGGCATTTTTACCAGCAGTAACATACAAGCATTGTAGCTGCATAACACGTTAACACAGACACTAAAGCAAAACAAGATCTGAGAGGGGGGGAAGTATGTGTAAGCGCTCTATTACTCATATTTAACAATGCAATACTCTTTGTCCTATTGGCAAGAGAGAGTAGAAGCAATCCTTCTGCTACCATTTCTCATCTGCTTCTTTCTGTCAAGCCTAGCGCTAACTGCTGGGGTTTTTTTTATATGCACAACTACACGAACAAAAATAAATAAGCAGGTTTCATCCTTATTACTGCAATTTTGCGGGGACAAGATATCTATTTGTTACACTAGATGTAGCATTTGAATTCTCAATGAAAATTCTTGTAACAGAATTATGGTAAAATATTTGTCCCTAGTCAGAGATATTTACAATTAGCCAAGGTCCTTTGCAATTCAGAAAAAATACTCTGTATTTAGAAAATAAACAAGTCTGCTATATAGGACAGTGATAGCATCCCTCCTCCTACACTGCGACTCTCACTATCAAGCCATGAGATTATATCCTTCTTCTGGAATTAAGTGCTTATTCGAACAATAACACTTCAATAGCATCCAAAACTTTTCAATTAAACAGTTGTCAAGCGGCCTGATAAGGCATACAAAGAGAACTGATAGCTGAAACGAGAGTACTACAACAAGTTTTGCAGTCTTCCTAGCTACTGCCAAACAAATACTTGATCAATGAGTACTCAAGAAGCAAACAAACTGCCATCACATTTCATACCAAAAACGGACAGGTAATTTTACTGAAAAGTTTCAACCGTCTTCCAAGGTTTTTCTTTTGCTTTTCTTGGACTTTGGAGTCTTTTGCCTGCTATTGCACCACTGACGTGTGCTGGCAAAGAAAACAGCAGTACAATAACTATTGCAAAGATGCTGATTCTAAAGAGAGAGTTACACAATGCTTTTCTACATCCTCCTTGAAAGCAAATAAACATGACTTCTGAACAGCGATTAAAAATAATTAGGAAGGCATTACGTTTAAGTTCAAGTTCTGAATTCACATTTTCCTATCTCTCCCTGACCAATCTTTCAACAATTTTACAGTCAGACATTCATTTAGGCTTAAGAAGATGCATACAAGAATGAGATCTCAGTAAAACAACACGTCGCCTGGTATGTGTAATCAACTGCACTTTTCAGTTTAACTTCCCAAATTAAGCCTCTGCTCCAGTTTAGTTCTACTTCTCTCACCGTACAAAGTCAACGGAATATATGTTCCCAAACAACTTAAGCATACTTGAAAAAGCCTGTTCAGAGATTAACTTCTTGCTCTTCCAAATAAATAAGCTTAGACTAATGAAGTGTTCCAAGTACTTTTTAGATTATGTTATCAATGAAAAACTCGGTTTTGCTCTGAGGCAACCAAAGTGTGTCACTAAAAAGTCTGTCCATTTTTTTTTCCTTTTTGGTTTTTTTTACTTTTTTTGTAGCAATTGATGCAGCTAACACTTAGCTTCCTACAGGTGTTCTTATGACCAAATTTAAGTGTATACTCCAATGACTGCAGGATCAGACCTGGATTTCATTTACCTATCTTCACCTCTACTCCACAAGAATTGATATCATAGCCTATCAGTAGTGGCAAGAGAAAATTTAGTACTGAGTTAAAATGCATCACAAGCGTCTTCAGATTTGGTTTTCTGATAGCTGTCAATTTGACAAAAAAATTCTATGGTTCTTATTTAAAGTCAGCTTTAAAACAAACACTAGGTTACAAGCCCTTAAGATCTTAATAAGACCTCAAGATGTAGCTTGCAGAATGCATTTTTCACATATTTATCTTCTAAAAAACACCCAGTTAAATAAAAGCTTTAGAGTTTTACAGAAAACCAATAAGCACAAAATTTATTTTCCTTCACAGAAGTACTCAATGTATGATGATATTTAAAAAAAAAAAAAAAGAAAAAGGAAGCTGACAATCAACACAGCAGAACAAAAGACTTCAATTACAAGAACTGAATTTTGCTTTGCTTTCGCTGGTTGCAACTGTTGTAACACTAAGGTAGGAACTTGCTATTTCTCATTTCAGAAAGATCCTAGTGTTTCTTTTTTTAATTCATATCATCAGGACACTGAAACCTAAGAGCTGCTAAGCTGCTTTTCTAACCACGTTAAAAGATGGCCACAGGAACAGCTATACAGGAATTGCCATTTCCTGGAGACACAGAGGAGAATTCCTCATCCTTACTTTACTACCTGTCATTTCCACAGGGTCAAGCATTTGTTCAGTAAACATCCCCCCCCACAGCCTAAAGTTCAGTTGCAGTGGCTATGCCTAGAGTTGACTCCAACCCTGAAACACTAAAGCACTGGTGCCCAAATCGTACCTCTCCTTTTCAATAAGAAAAAATTCAAGCAGTTAGTGAAGAAATACCGTCTTCTTGCAAATGTACACTGTTTCAACAACATTTACTTCAGCATATACAAACTGGCACCTGAAAAATGGTCTCGTTTGGATGAAAGAGCCCACTTTCAAGGGACTACGCCAGAGGCAAGTGACATGAAAAGCAAAGGATAGTAACTGACTGACTGTTCATTGCTCCTTCCAACGCAAACACTAGACAGCAGCTCGTGAAGGTAGCAGCAGCCACCTTTACAACGTGAGTGACTCTAGCTAGCAGACCTGGGGAATTTGTTGTGAAAGGATGCAATGGAAACAAAACGCTCACATGGGTTCAAAGAGAAATTGGACAAGGTCACGGAAGAGAAATCATTCAAGAGTTTCTGAATAAACAGAAACAATCTCTGGCTCAGAGATTATGTGAGCTGAAAGCAGATGGAGAGCAAGCACAAAAAGAAAAAGTATTTAACACTTATCTTGCTCTCAATGTTCCCTGTGCTTCCACTTACAGATGTTTTTGAGATTGGTCATGTGAAGAATTAGGGAACTTCTGGGTTCCTGTACACAATTTTCTCTTTTTTGGCTGCTATCAGACACAGGATGCTAATCTAGAAAGAGTGTCAGTGGGATACAGCATGGCAATTCTTCTTTAAAATTATGTAATAAACACATTTTCCAACAAAACATTCCAATTAAATTATAGAAAGTAGTATTTTAATATCTGGGTACCCCTCCAAAAACTTCCAGCTTGGTAAAATACATTCAATTTGAGTGTTTTAATGAGCTTGACCTTTCATTCAAAATATTAATGACAAAGTTATTACACCTCTACTGGCATAGCACTACTGATTATTTTCCATCAAAACTTGTACAGCAGTTTCATAGCTTTGCCTCCTACACACTGGACGCGCACAAGGTCTTAATGGGCAGCAGAATGGTCAAACAGCCCTGGCTGCCATTTTTCTCCTCAAAAAAACCCAAATGACTCACTTTGGGTTGGGTTTGCAGGTTGTTTTCGCTCCTGAAAAGGGACAGAAAAAAAACCAGATGGAAGAATAAGTCACAGATGTCAGCCTGTTGTCTAATGTGGAGGACCTCTTAACTCCTGTTTGTTCACTCTCCATTGCACGTCTCACCGTGTTCCTGTCATCTGCATCCAAGACCTCCTAGATCCTACATTCAAAGTCTAAGGCAGCAGAGCACACGCCTTTCTCAGCTGCCATCACTACACAATTTGGGGGAGAAGAACCTAACAAACCTAACCCATTAACACCTCATTTGGAGAAAATCTGGTACTTTTGCATTTGCTCACATTATTAGCAGAAAACAGAAGTGGGTTATGTCAGAGAAATGAGAGGGGGGAAAAAAAATAATTGTATATACTAAAAAAATATTAACCTCCTGCTAAAAATTTCTAGTATTAGAAAGTGAGAAAACACAGTTCTTGCCTACATTTAAAAGAGCCAGTAAATATGATTTAGCACGTTACAAACAAACAAGCCTTTCATGCATGGGCAAGCTAGCTGAAACATTAGTTAGAGAATACTGTTGTAAAACACAGGCAGGTTGATATCGGAGAATATACTCAGCAGGGTTTCTGTAAAGGAAACTAAGGGTTTTCAGGCTAGTAAAGTTTTATAACAACAGTGAACTAAGGAGCAATTGATGAAAAAATTACTTTTGAAAAGCCTCCCCCCCCCCCGCCCCCCACCAAAGCCTCAACAGGCCGTAAGTAAAATTAACACTGAAATACATGACAGAAAAAGAATAACCAACAAGGTATTATAGCACATCAAGGTGAATATTCTAATCACCAACTTTCTGGATTTTAACAACTAATTCAGAAAGAGACAGATTCACTCTGGGTAGTCCATTGAAGACTGACATTTAGTAAAAAAATTTAAAAGTTAAGATGTATACAACATTTTTTGGAGAATATTCAAAGGAGTACATCCCAAACTGAACACAGCATTCCAAGCAAGCACTTTTTAAATACGCAGCACCCCAAGTAGGCACACAATGTAAAAAAAAATGCTAATTAAACTAAAACAGTTTCAAAACAAGTGAAAGTTGACAACAGTCATCTTAAAGATGATGCCAAAAAAGCATTAGGAAGATCAGGTATGTGAACTATAACCGGGACACGCAAAGTAATACACAAAACAGAAAAAACTGTAAGAAGCTTGAGTTTAACTGGAGTTTTATAACAAGAAGAATGTATTCAACTGAACTATGGGGTTAAAATATCATGAATAACAGAAGACGTAACTACAAAATTAATGATTAATATGAGACAATGCATTTCAACACAACAATTGCTCAGATCCCCAGGCTTTGTTAAAAAAAAAAGTAAAAAATATTTAAGAAAATAAAATCACTTAAAACTACAAACCTAGCATACTTTAAGAAGTCTTAACATGTTTTATTCAACAGCATAATAAGCTGTGACAACAATTAAGACTGATCTCGAAGAACAGTGAACTACTATAAGTCTTATTCTTGAAACACTCCCTTTCCAAAAAGTGAATCTGCAAAGGAAGAAAAGACAAAAAGGTACATGTTCTATAAGGAAATCCTAATTCTTTTCTGGAGATGGCAACTGAAGGCAGAGAGAATACCACAAAAGTTACAACTTTTAGCTGTCATTTCCACCCTTCCCCCCCCTAGTCTTTAGCAGCAGCCAGCAAGCATACACCTAGCTCTGCAATAGCCACATCACACACGCTGCCTTTAGCCCAGCTCAGAAACTGAAAAGAAGTTTGGTAGGTTCTGTGGAGAGTAGCATAGTAGTCAGGCTGCAGGATCTGAACTGATAAGGGAGGTCACAGAAAATAATATGACTGTAAGGAGGAGCCTGTTACTGCAGTGGTGGGATACAGCAGCAGAGGATACAAATCCACAGGAAACTAGGTTTTGTTAGCTCTCCTGCTCATAGAACAATTTGTTTCCCTTGTGTTTTACAGATTTGAATACTAATATTCCTGCGCACTGTAGCTTTGATCACTGTGTTAAATGTAGCTCTACTGAATAAAAGGATTAGTTTCTCCAGATTGGCACAGCTATGACTATGATATGAAGAGAACTCCAGGGAAAAACCTTTGAAGATCAAGTATATGCTCAATTTCGTAGGCTGAATTGGCAGTAATAGCTGAAGGTGTTTTTCGTCATGCGTATGGTTTACAGTATGACACATACAACAACACTTCTGCATTTTAATATACAGATTATAAGCATTTTTAGATTACTTAAATTTGTCTTGCTGTTAAAAGGGACAATCCCACTCTCCTCTTCGCAAAAGGCTAAGAAGTGAGGCAACACCAGGCACTCATGCTGGTTCACAGCCAGCTGGGGTTGAGAATGGGACAAGAGAACCACAAAAGCCAAAAAGGGGTGCAAAAAAAATCATCCCTTTTGGTTGCAGCACACAGTCCCCACCAGCTTCAGCAGATCATCAAACCACAGCCATGAGGTTTCAGGGCACAATCAAGCTGATCTAATGGCCGGACAGTGCCCAAAGGATTCAGTATCAGCTGTGCATCCCCTGGGCCAGCTCTAACACACATCCCATGGCACACTGAGCCAACTCAATTTGATTTTTAGTTCCCTTCTCACTTAAAATTCAGGGAGAAAACCAAGAGCACAAAATTAATCGCCAAAAAGTCAGATTAAACCAGTATCTTACATAGGAAGAGGCTGGGGGTGGGAGAAGCTGTTTGGAACTATTCCTTTCACAGCAGTAACTCAGCAGGTCAAATGCAGTACGAAATGACAACCCCATAAAGGACAAGTGAATATAACATCTCAAGAACCCTCCAGGTTTGCAAAGTTGGAAAAACTTTTATGAAGGAAGGCTAATTTGTTTCAATTTTAAGTTTCTCTTGTTTAATCTTTGCTGGGTCATGCCTAACCTACGCAATCAACTTTGCTCCCACCACGCCGCAGCGTAAATGAACAATAGGAACGAGAAGGACCAAAACGTTAACATTTCTTTTGTGCCGCCGAACAAGCTTTTTTGTTTTTCCAGTCATTCCCAGCACCCTTTTGAAAGGTTCCCACAGCCCATGTAAACACCACACAAGCTGAGCAGGATGACTGTACGCACCTCCTACATCGGCAGGCAGCAACCGCAGCGTGTAGCTCCCGTAACTAGAGAGCCTCACATCCAGCCCATGCCATGGGACACCACCCACCCCTACCCTTCAAACAAAAAAAACCTGCCCGTGCTCCTGAGTCATACCCACTGTTATCTAGTGCTCCCACCAGGCACAGCCAAACACCAGGGCTGGCTGAGCTGAAGTTTGAGCCTCAGTTATTTCAGTACCAGCCCACTTCTTCTCGGTTGCATATCAGGAATGACTTGACTTCAAAATAGGAGAGCGTAACGGTGCTCGAAGTCCAAACAACAACAAAACCATCTGCAAGATTCACCATGGCAATAAGCTGAAAAGCTGGGAATACAACACAAAACTTAAAATGAACAGTATGTCCTAGAAACAACTAACGGTGAGTATCTAAGAACCACACTAGGTTTAGTGCACTCTCAGGTATGTCAAATTTCCAAATTAAGTTCAACATCAAGACAAGCTAAGAAGCTGTCGTTACGGAGGTAATCGGGGTCATTAACAGGTTTGAAGAGTGGAATAGACATTGATCTACCCAAACCCACACAAGATAATATTAGTAGGACCTATTTCACACGTATTTATTACTTTCCTGAAGACACCATAGTTAGAACTACTGTGTTACTAAGGGCCTACCAAAACTCGCACGCTGCTCTTGCTAAGCTTCATGAACATGAAGCGGTCATTCAGGACCACGTGCTACACAGCCAGTAATGCAGAGCAAGTCCAGAGCAAGACAAAAGTCTTGCTGGGAGTCAAGCAGTGACTAAGTCCTGACTCTTAACCAGACCAGAGGCAGCACAGTCAGAATCCACCTTCTATCACAGATAATGCAACACGGCATAAAGCAGAGGGGTACAACTGCCCCCTTCCACCAGAGATGTGTCAAAAGGACGTACCTCTGCCCCCTTCTTGACTACACACTGAAGTTCAGGAGTGCACCAGATGGACGGTCTGAGGTGGGAGCAAGCACAGTGGGTTCAATCACTGTATCCCTCCCCCAGGACTCCTGCAACAACTAGCAATTTAAGGCAAAAGGCCATTCCCAACTACAGTGCCCCAAACAACCTGAGTGGCTCGAATTCCTTCTTGCTGGAATACACAATAGGGCCAGTTATCTAGGTACCTGGAGAAAGAGTCAAAAGTTTCCTGACCAAAACAAACAAAACAACCCACATCAAAAACACAGCGACTTTGCCTTAGCATGATTTCAAAGATGCTGAAGATGTCCTCAAGATCCGTGACAACTGTCACTATTGCACTCCGCAGTAAAGAAAAAAGGTTACCTGTCATTGCTGTAATCCACCTACTCCCAGAAATGCTACAGATCCGAACAGATCAGATCAGATTCATCAGCTCTGGCAACAACAGACTAAACTGCCACAGCAGAACTCGGAGACAAACGTTACAAATCACTTGGGCAAGGCTATCTCCAGGATCACAGTCTCAGGGCCCTTTTCTATTATGCTAGAAGATCTCTTTCAGCATCACTGCACGAATTAAAACAAGAAGATACTAACAGCACGAGAAGTAGGTACTCCTGGCAAGCTGCAGGTTTACTGACTACCTGACCCAAGCTCAGGGCCACAAGTAACATTGCTTAGCAAAGGCACAGCATTTGGTAAAGCAAAGGTGTAGGCATCCTGGCTTTAAAAGGGGTTCAAAACCATGCCAAGCTACGTGGGACCACATCTGCCAAAAAAAAGATAAGTAACATTTCTTCAGAGAGGCCTCAATCCAAAGTTGTTGTTTTTGTTATCATTAAGTGGTTACGGCCTTAAACACTTCAGAAAATATTCTTTTAATTAAACAGCATTATTAGGCAACGGGGAAGTCAACAAAAGGATGTACCCACTATGGTCAAGTCTAGCAAAAAAGAAAAACCCAACAAACCTGCTAGATTTTGCAGCTATTGCAATAGCTGGCAAGTGACTTCTCAAGCATGAACTATGCTACAATGCTGAAAGGCTTGCACTCGCCAGGGAACACACTGAGCAGCTTACCCTCCTAAAAAGGGAAGTTGGGAAAAAAGCTTGAAACCTTTTCTTTCCCACTGGCTTTGGCTTGTCAGTCATTTAGTAAGACAAGAAGCTTGTCCTGAATTAGCCTCTTCACTTCTGAAAACATTGTGACTATTGTCATTTCTGCAGATGTATAAGGACACGTATTCTATCCTATACAGCGTATCACGTGTTTTACATAAAGAGAAAAATATCCTTTCACATGCAGTTTGTAATAGAGCAAACTCCCTATGAGCACAGGCAGATCTTGCACGCTACAGCAGATCTAAACATCAAGTCTCACTTGGAAGAAAACGTGATAGACATTACCCTGAGATATGCATGCTCTGAAAGCGTTCACCAGCATCTGTGAGAGCAGAGCCAACGTGTGCAGCAGGGACACTATGCCAGCCAGAGTCAAGCAGATACTGTCAACATCACACACCCTGGGTTTGCAGTTCCTGTCCTTCAGCAATGCAAAGCAATTGCCACAGCCTGCAACACCACAAAGCCACGGCTGAGTAACCCTGGCTGGCTATGACCAAGTTCAGTAGTACTTCAATCCATAAAAAAACCACCTCACCAATGCTCCATGTGCAGTCAGCTCTCCACCACCACCACCCTTAGAGCTTTTTGATGATCCCAGCAAAGCAACACATCGGAGAGGATTCTGGCAACCTGTGTCACATCAAGGTCTCCTCCCTAGCCACCCAGACGTTTCTAAAGGAGGAAGTGCTGAAGAGAGTGAACAACAAGCTTTGACATCAGACCAAAAGGTTGAGGAACTGGAGAAGGGAACACAGGAACAAGCGTAACGATTTTCCCAGAATCAGGTTTCCAATTTTCAAGGAGAGACCCAAGAACAAAGAGGGGGAACAGGGAAGGGTAAGAATGAAGCCATGATTGCAACCCAGGATACTGCAGTGGGAAGACTCACTGATCTCTGTTTATGAAGAGTTTAGAGGAAACTATTGCAACTCCTCCTCCCCACTGTCCCCTTCTCCACAGCTCCAGAAGGGCAGATGTCACCACTGCACGTGAACACCTCTCGCCTCCACCTGTGGGCAGCTCTCTTGCTTCGGTAAGGAGGCAAATCTCGTGCTTAGAAAGCACTGCTTCAGCAGCGTGCCCTGCCCTCCAAGTACACCTCACCTCAGTCAGCCCACGGCTGAAGAGCTCGTAAGACTTCTCGGTGCTGCTTCTCCAGAGAGGCAACTGGCAGCTCATGCCATCCATATTACTGAAATGCTTTTAAGAAAGCAAGCACTTCAAAACATTCATGTTTTCAGCTACTTAGAATAGTCAGTCTTTGAACAGGTAGCATTGCTTAACCTTAACTACCTCAGGTCTGTCCCTCTGCCATAACCAGCCATTCAGTTCCAAGTCACAAGACAAACTAAACCCACCTAGGCCAGCATGGCCATCCACTACCTACTACAGGCTTCCCAGATACTGTAGCTGCTAGAAAGCAGTCTTGTACAACCAGTAAGAAACACGTTACATTCCCCCACCTCCCCCTCCACTCAATGACCCCCACGCCCATATGGCATCCAGGGCACAAGGAAATGTTAATCGGTACCACAGCAATGTATTTGGGTTACAAAATCCAAACAGCACTCTCAACCTTTCGTGACACTATTCAAGGGAAATGGCTTTTATTTCTTAATAAATTGTATTTTTAAAATACAATTTAAGGTAAATAGCACTGCAAAATGTGTCATACCAGTACAACTCGAAATTAGAGCCAAACCTGAAAACAGCGTATACAGTTAAAACATCCCGTGCTTCTCCACTTTAGAGCCTTATTTGTGGTTGGTCAAAAACCTAGACAAATCTTACTAATTCATACTGCAATGGCCAACACTGATCACGTTGGACAGGTTTAGGAAGGGGGGGGGATGGGGGGGGAAAACAGCTGCTTGAGAGCAAATCTTGCTCTGGTAGCTACTTGTGAGCGTGCACCTTCTGAAACCATCACATCGGAACTGTACAGGCGAAACAGCGCAGACCAACACTCCTTGTCCTCCAGCACAAAGCCAACCATCTCAGCTCAAAATGCAGCCAAAGCACATCTGAGCTAAGCAAGCTAGTTTTTGACAATGACTACTTCACACACCTCCTGTGACCAGTCAAGCTGTGGGTGCTGTATTGTCTAGCCAACAGTCACACTTTCAATTCCCCCAGCAACTGGGAGAAGATGTCTGCTAGTATGTGAAGACATCACCTTATGGAAAGAAAATACATTGTTTCGCCCTTGTAAGAATAACTGTAGTTGTTGCAGAAAATACTAACAAAAGAAAATCTTGAAGAGCTACTGAATAATAAAGGCCTGTCTATTTTGCAATGATGAACGGTCTTGAGGAGATGAGCACATAGCTTTTGCCACGGTGAGCGTGGACAAGATTGAATACAAGTAGTTCCTTTTTATTCTGACATTCCTTCCTTTTGAAGTACTTGACCTTGTAAACTAAATTATCATCTAATATTGTCCTGCTTTCACCGGGATAGAATCCCAGGCCAGCCACGGTCCGTAGGCCGTTAGCGGTTTGGAGTCAGCCAGGACAGCTGACCCAGGTGGATCCCAGGCCAGGAACATCACGCTCAGTAGAAAGGGGGAAGTTTCCTGAGGAGAGGGGGCCTCCTGCTTGGGCTCCTGCTCTTGCTCAAGCTCCTCCTGACCCCGCTCCCCTTCCTGCTCCCAAGGACTGCTTTCCCGTTTATTGTGACCACTGTACATTTGCTGGGCTGAGTATAACTTTGTTTACTTTATTCTGGCATCGGTATTAGTTTTGCTGTTTCATTAAATCCATTTTCATTTCAAGTCATGAGTCTCTTCCCTTTTTCTCAATACCCCTCCTCAGCTGGGGAGGGGTCAGCAGGTGATAGAGCAACGCTATAGTTTAGGCTAAACACAGTAACATAAATGCATTATGTTTCCAAATTATAATTTTTTTAATCAATTTCTGGAAATAAATCCACTATTTCAAAGTAAATATATGGAAGGGAAAAAAAACCAAACCAACAAAAAAACCCCAACCAAGTCCTTCAGACATAAATGATATTCACCTTACTAACAAAACAAAAAAAACCCAAACAAACCAAAAAAAAACCCCCCACACCTCACACCAACATGGGTCTACTAGAAAATGCTTAACTGCAACGTATACATTGATACAGGATGAACACTGCAGCAGCTGATGGGAATCACTGGTGGAAAGAACTAGGTAGGATTCACAACATTGCAACAGAGGAATTGCTCCCATCCCCTCTCCCTGCCCAAGAAATGCTCCCTCACAAGTGAGCTGCAACGCCTCTGGCACTCATTACAGCCGAAAAAAAAAAAGAGTCTTGCATATGCAGAGTGCTTGAAGGAGAAAAGCAAATGTGTATTTTAATATCTAAGAAAGCACCTAATCAAACTATAATGTTTATTTACTGATTCCAGCTGATCAGAAAACAGAGATAAATTATTACTTTGCTGTTTCACCCATAATGTATATAAAGTGAAAGCTGGAGAACCACATTTCATTTTCTATTGAACACGAAACCGTAACAGGTGAGGAGTGGACAGAGATTCTCTCTCTCTCACCACACAGGAATCAGAAGGTATCCAACACAGCTGACAACTTGTACATTCAAACACTCTTCCCTTGAAGCCACCAAACACCATCGCTCAAGAGGAAGCCACGAAGGGCTGCCAAATGCACAGAAATGACACGGCCCTAAAGCACACGTTGCTAGGGACTGGAAGGGTGTGCTGGGACAGGGACTTGTTAAGGACCCGGTACTGCGTGCAGTCTTGCAGAGACATCCACCACGGCTAGCCACTGAGAGACATAGGATACTGGGATCATCTGACCTTTGATTTAAGCCAGAACAGTCTGTGTAGTAACCAGCACAACCACAAAGTAAAACCAACTAGTTTGTTAGCAGTAAGTTAACTTCTACATGTATGTGCTTCCAAGTCTTTATCAGGCAAATATTTGAAGTCTTTGTACTCTCTTAAAGCTGCAAAGCAGCAAAGGCTATCTTACAGTCCATCGAAGTCATGCTGGTAGCCAGACTTTGTCGATCCTCTAACTACACTGAGCATTTCAGTGCAGAACCACTCCTCAGGTTCCACAAATGCACTATACCATGATACTTTCTGTCATGAAATGGCATTTTCAAGAGCAATTACACGTAATCCTCATCATCTCTTTCAAGAACTACCTGATATACACAGGCCATGTAAGAGAAGGCTGAAGCAGCTCTTTATGCTACTTTTATTTCAAATGTCATGTACACCTAGTCAGTTAACAAGCATGTGTTCTTCAGAAAAAGATCCAGAAGATTAAAAACATGTTAATTAAATAGAATCTGAATTTAAAAAACATGCTGACCAAAAGATACTTCACTTAGTTTTCTTTCACTTTAAAGAGACAGAACAGCAGCATTCCTCTCTGTTTAATAACATTGCCGGGCCCAAATCACCACACACCATTCCTATCTTTTACTGATTCCGAGACTACAAATTCCATTGAAGTAATTAACAAAACTTTTGCAAAGTACTGTGTGCATCCATACTGGAAGTAAAAGTTCATTTGTCAGTCCAAGAGTCTGAAGATAAAAATTATTTCTTTCCCTCACCTAAAAAGCTACTTATTATAAAAGCTTCTCTAACAGTTCATGCAAATTAAACTCACTTGCTGATAAACATTTATGTTTCCAAGCAGACTCTGCTGTAATAGTAAATTATTCAGCTTGAACAAAGGAACTACACTGATTAGATCTAAGCTGCAATAGGAGGAAAAATTTAAACCTTGACAAAAACCATTCTAACGACAAAGTAATACAGCTTCTGGAGATATTTATGAATCCAGAATGCCAACAAGAATGCCTAAGTGCCATCAAAAGACAGAACCAAGCCACCATTAACAACCGGATGATGATGGAGTAGGGAAGGGCAGATTTAAGTTTGGAATCAGGAAGTGACATAAAAGCAAAGTGTAATCACTATATTGAAAAAAGGACATAGTGCCTTTTAGCTCCTGCAGGTATTAAATACAGCAGAGCATTCACCACCTCAACCCTGTGGCCTGAAGAGAACACAACTTCCTTTCCTTTCCCTCCTAGTTCTGAGGCCAAGAAAAGCTAAGAGTGCACTGAATGAAGAGTTCAACTTCTTTTACTCCCACCTTTTTAAAACAGCAGCAGTGACAGGGAGCTTAAAACACAGAGATATTTTGGTCTAAAAAAGGAGTCTTCTAACCTGTCAGCATACTTGGTCTCAAAAAGAAACCGCAAAGTGTCAGGTGCCCCCTCTACTTTTGAACTTCCTACTGCTATGTAGGTTTTCCCCCCCCAGTCTCTCCTCAGTGGAACACACAAGTACACCGTTGGGAAACAGACTATACTCACTCTCACATGCACAGCACAAACCAAACTGAAGCACAGAGTGAGCACACATTGCTGGAAGTCTGGCTTTCCATTCGCAGGCATGTATTTTCGACCTTCAGCCACTATACATTTCTGCCATGTTTTCTTTTTTCCCCACTTTGAATTCCATCTGGTAAAGAAAATGCAGAAGAGCAGGACCCTAGGAACAGACCCACAGCAAGCTCACAAGCTGTTCCTTCTTCTTTTAATGAAGAACCAGACAAATCCTACAACCTTCTCCCGCAAAGCCTTTCTAGACTCCACGCAGAGAGACGTGAAGTGGAAGCAGTGCTGAGGCCAGACCCATGCAAACAGTTCTCACGTAGTTACCATTTCTGAATCTGTGTCTGAATCCTGGCTCATCAAATAAGCGACAGTCGGTGTCCTCTCCATCTTTGAGGTACGGAAAACTAAGCATTACGTAAACCTGAACTTCTGAATAGTACAATTTAACACTGACAGATACAAATGTTCCTTCCCCGGCTAGCTGCTGCGGTGGTGGTCTCCGTTCTCCTCAGACAAGAGCAAGTTAAGCACTCTTAACACAACAAGCAAAGTTTTGCTGCAGTTTTGGCTCAGGATGAAATGCTGCACGTTGCAAGGAACGCTAAAAAAAAGCAAAGCAAAAACAAATCCCCTGCAAGCAGAGTCCCACTCCCAAACTAGACCCTTCCTCCCCCCAGCCTCAGAGTCAGGTTTGGAGTTAAGAGTAAGAGCACTTGCTCGTGCTTCGTGAAGAGGCAACTTCTCCGATAAACAGGAAGAGCCAACGTTACTTCTGGCGTCTGAACGGCATTTAAAAACGCGTTACGTGAAAGAGCAACTTCTTAGGAACGTTCTCCCGTGACAATAGCAGCAGCATTTTCCACCCAAGTGTTATGTAAATGAGCAGGCAGGAAGCGGCCACAGGGTCTATTAGGAGTCACTCAACCCGTTAAAGAAAACACCCTACCACCACCACCACCTCCCCCCCCCCCTCAAAACACATGAAACAACCACCCCGAAGGGGGTGTGGGGTGTGTGCCTCTGAAAACCTCACGGATTCCAGCCCCGCGGCCGTGCGCTTCGCTCCCTGCCTTGCACAACTTTCCGCCCCGGCGGTTCCGCTCGGCTCTCACGGGCGGGGACCGAGGGGTCCCGAGCCCTTTCACCGCCCGCCGCCTTTGTTCGCAGGGGCCGGCTGTGCCGACCCGCGCCGCGGCGGGTACAAAGGGAGCGGCAGAAGTTGCGGAGGAGACCTCGGCCCTCCCTGGGGGCCTTGGCGTCGCACCCCCCCCCCGCCCCTCACCGTCTGCTCAGCTCTGCGAGCGGGCGGGAGCGGGCCGGGGGCCGCCCGGCCGCGGGGCACTAGACCGTGCGCAGCCGGCAACGTGAGCCGCATGGGAAGCGGCGGCGGCGGCGGTGCCGCGCCCCCCGGCCCGGCCCCCGCGTGCTCCACCGGCGGCCTCGGGGCACCCGGCCCCCCCCTCCTCCCCCGGCGGTCC
Organism: Actenoides lindsayi; assembly: GCA_025331215.1. Taxonomy (NCBI): domain Eukaryota; kingdom Metazoa; phylum Chordata; class Aves; order Coraciiformes; family Alcedinidae; genus Actenoides; species Actenoides lindsayi. The sequence goes on from WTSP01016920.1 coordinate 44,010, forward strand.
CTCCCGCTCACACTCACTTTTCGGGACGGGCTCCACGGGGCTCTCCCTCGGCTCGCAGCGCGCACGCCTTCCCGCCGGCGGGGCGATGCCGGCGGTGAGACGGAGTCCCCCTCCCCCGGCGGGAGGGGACCCGCTGCCCCCTGTCCCGGGGCTGCCGCCGGGGGCCGGCGGCTTCGAGGGGGGCAGGCGGGTCCAGCCCCCCGCGGGCGGGCTGCGGGCAGGTGGTCCTCGGGGCCGGACCCCGGGCCCGCTCCCCCGCCGGCTGCGGCTGTCCCGGCGGCTCAGGTGCGCCGCCGCGTCCTCTCACATGGAGCCGCCGCCTCGCCGCCCCTCGCTGCCCCCCGGGCCGGTCCCCGCGCCGCCGCCGCCAGCCGGGAGGCAAGTGGCTCGGGCCGCGGCCCCCAACCCCGCGCTCCCTCTCATGCACTGCGGGCGCCGCCGGGCCCCGGCTCTCAGCGGCGGGGAGGGGGCGCCGCTAGGGC
>WTSP01016921.1:0-67799 GCA_025331215.1 Actenoides lindsayi
AAATACAAAAAGGAAAAGAAAGGTAGACCCCATTTTGCAAAAGGGAAAAAAAAAAAACAAAAAGTAAAAAAAAGAAGGAATACCCCAAAGGGAAAAAAAAAAAAAAAAAAAAAAAAAAAAAAAAAGTCTCTATCTAAAATATGCTGGGGGAAAGAAATAATTTCCCACTAAATTCTGCACACAGTAATGTAAAGTGCCATTCTCACATGCACCTAATCACAACCCCTTCTTTACTGCAAGCTCAATGAGTGCCTGAGGCCAACATCTGCTGTCTTGGTGGAAAAAAAACCCTGCTACCGTAGCAGGAACTTCCCTCTTTAAACAAAATGCAGCTTGTAAAGGGGTCTTACACCTGGACAAACCTCTTAAACAAGCAATAAAAAGCAGAGTATTTAAAATAGATGTACCAAGCATATAGCAAAGTACTAAAACCAAATTTAAATAATGATCTACATCAATTAAATTGATAATTCTCTATGCAGAAAAAAAAATCTTGTGTATAATACATAGGAAATTAGAGATAATATCTCTATAATGCTTCATGCAAAACATTTACGTAAGTCTATATACATGCACACACAGACATATACATGAACCTGAGCCCTTTCACACACCAAGGCATTTCATTTTACCTCCACACTTCAGTTATGCTTCCTTCTGAAAAACAAAGATGTAAAATGGTTGCTACCTACTCTATTATCCTTTCTTATCCTCTACTCGATACAGGTCCTTTGCATGGTGACTAAGATAAATAGACAGCCCATGAAAATACTATGCTTCATGCAGCTATGTGTGTTACAATGTCTTTCAAAGACTACAAACAATATTCAGAAAGGAAGATTTTGGGACCGATCCAATAGCCTGGACTCCCTTTTAATAAAATAAGAGACAGCACAATTGACTTCCTGCAGTCCTTCAAAATAAGAAATCAAAACTTAGAATTCTTGATGTTTCAAACGCTTTTTAAAGATACAACGTAAGTACAGATATATCTATGCATAAAATAAATGGGCTTTTATGCTTTTAAAACAGTTTTCTTTTCCTGCAGTGGATTGTTTTCCTGGAGTTGCAGACAGCAGGGAAACCTTGCACAAAAGAATGCAGATCATGATATCCCAATAGTGATGCAGGATTTAAAGCCCCAGTACTGAGAATTTTATGGTTCTCTCTTCAGCAATTCATACAGGAAGAGTCAGAGAAAACAAAACATAGTTTTAGAGGGACCCATGAAAACAAGTGAATACTGACAGAAAAATTCTCAGCTGAGTATCATTCTTTGATCTGTCATTATTATATGACCAGTTTTTAGTTAGAAGTTTCCTCTTCTAAAAGTAATGGATCTACTTGCCTGAGTCAGGTGTGCAGGATTTTCCCATAAATACCACACAAACAGTAATATAAAGGCTTGAGAAAGTAGTAACTGCAATAGCAACTTATACTTTATTCATTACAGATACATAATTAATATGTTTATGTAACTGGAAATGGAAAGAAGTGCAAAAGATATGGGTGATAAAGGGGGCACAGAGCAACCTTCTGTTTAATAAATGCATTGGTCTTAAATGCATTTATACAACTTATATCATGTATATTCTTAACACATCCTGAAAAATTAAGCTTACTGGTGACACTTTTATCTGGCTCTGAAGTAGCTCTAGGTTCTTGGTCTCAACTGCATTTGGAAGAAATCAGCAGCATTGCCACGCATAGAGAATCACAATAACACATATGAAAACACATATCCTCACTACCACACTAGTCTTGGAGATAACAGCTCATCAAGATTATAGTATTTGTTATTGAATAAATTCTATCTTTAACTGGAATTATTCCACACTTGATATTAGTCTTTACATTGTGCCTTGTATTTATCTCATTAGTAGTTATTTGCTTCTCTTTCCCCTCAGTACCTCCTACTGCTGCCCATCTCTTCTACATGGTCCATGCTGTCTTTCAGACAACATCCCATGACTATTGCTTACTATTACTCTTATTTATGCCCAATAGAATAGATATGCATATTAATACATAACAATAAAACACCTGTGTAAGATGGGAGTATCCTGGATGCTTTACAGAAATCAACAGAAATACAGGTCCTTCCCTGAACTTCATATGACTTCAAATTCTAGTTTGTCAGCTTCATCTCCATGAGCACATCCTGGGGGTATACATGAATCACAGAGGAGGATATGGTTGGACTAGGTGATCTAGAAGGTCCTTTCCAACCATAATTATTCTGTGATTAGTGTTATTTGTAATGGCTTTTACTCAGAGGCACATTTACCTCCATGATGAGTCCTAGTGAAGACCACATGATGCTGCATGGGCACAAACATCCAATCTGACAGCAGCCAGCTACAGAAAAAAGGTCTGGGGCCATGAACTCTCCCAATGAGTGATTATCGACTTGATGGCTCTGAGCATCAGGGAAGTCCTGAATTTTCAGGAGTAAAGGGAATGACACACTGACTTCTCCACACTCACTTGAAGGCCAAAGTTATTCTTCATTTTGGCTGGAAACCTTGGACACAGTTTGTAATTTGATTGTGTGGATGATACAAGCAAACATGACATCTAACCAAAACGTTATGTATTAAGAGGAAAAAGAAACAACAACAAAAGACTATAATCTATTTTTTAAAACCCCAAAACAATGAAAAAACCCACCACAAAACCAAAACAGAAAAAAAACAAAACAGAAAAAAACCACACACAACAAAAAAACCCCAACAACTTAAGAAAGCCAATGTATTCCTGCTACAAGAATGTCAGGAGATTAGCCAATTGATAGAGAGAAACAAAAAAATTATGGAAATAATGGAAAGACACCATTACAGCTATAAATCTCAAGTGGCTATATTCTATTTCAGTATTCTTGATTTGTAAGGCTCTAATACTGTTTCCCTAATCAGAAACCCATTACTTATGCTAATATAACATTATCCAACATAGAAAAAAAATGCACATATGTGCAATCCCAGGACATCAGTCTGACTGGAGTTCTCTGAGCAAGTTACATTCTTTCAGATGGAGAGTTACAAAGCTGTTGAGTCCTTACTACATGAGTTTTCTCTCTGATGTATCTTAGACAGAAAAAGCTATCAGCTTCACACTTCATTTGTAGCAACATATACTATTCCCTTGGGAATTATTACAGCCACCCAGGATTTACAGCCCACTTCCAAAGCTGCAGTACTCCTGTCACTAAGCACTATGAAATCCAAATTTCTTTGCCTGAGGAAAACATGTGGGACAAGTGATAAAACCTACAGGAATCCTGAGGACTGCAGCCAAACCAAACAACTTCCACTACTTTTTTTTTTTGCTCAGAACATCAAACTTCGCCTTCTGGACATTTTTTTGAACATTAACTCAACATTTCTCTATGCGTAGTTTATTAATTCTGGTTATCTCATTCCCCTGAAAGTTACTATTGCTGAAAAGGGAATATCAAATCTCTTCCAATTCACACAAAAAGACTCAGGGAACTTTACAACTGTGAACTGGAAAGAGTTACAGACCAAGTTAGAAAACTGGCCATGTGCCTATCAGCTGTCAAGTTCATCCTTCATAGTTTCCCCCTGTGAAAACATTAATCTGAGGGGTTTTTTTTAACTATGCAGCTACTAATTTTCATATTTGGACTTAATGTTTTTGAGATCACTGCCCTCTGTCATATTTGGCTGAAATCAGCTGCTGGATTCCACAGTTACTGGCAGAGATGGACAGAAAGGTGAAAGCATGTAGAAGGAGCAAGACTGAATTCCAGAGGACTGCATAAATAGCACATATTTTTAACTTAGTTCATAATCATTTAGTCTACTCTGCCTACATTCGCTTGAACTAATAGATTTCAGATTCTGTGGTTCATATATAGTGTTTAGCTCATGATAAATACAGAAAATAAAATCACTTTTGCATACCAGGAACTTGAATACAGAAGGTAATCCCAGCTGTAATTCTTTCAGGTAGACAAGAAATATTCTGTAAATGCTAAGCACCTTTCTTTAATTTCAGTGGAAGTTGAAATGTCTGGATATATTTTGCAACAACACTTGTTATCTTTAAGTCATTCATAAATCTATAAAATTATGTTCTGAGATGAGGTATACAGAACTTAATATGAAACTATAGTTATGGGATACAAAAGACACTACAGGAAAGGCAACTTATGTAAAATCTTTAAAAAGAGCTTTAACTGGAACAGTCTCCTAAGAGACTAAATGCTGCTGGAGTATTATGGATCTGCATGGAAGGTAAATAACATCAGCTGATAGAGAGGCATTCCAGAAAACCAGAAAGAAAGGTCACTTAAAAAAATGAAACTAAAAGGATAATAGTACGATTCTGTTCCCTAATCATAGATGTCACACACTATTTTAGACGTCATGAAGCATCCTGTTTGGCTTCCCCTTGCCACACCAGAAAGATGCAGGTCTTAGTTCTCTGTATATGGCAGATGTCAAACCTGTGCAACTGTCTCGGGCAACTAAGGACATGAAAATGGCACTAGGTATTTATGCTGAAATAACTGAATACCATTCTTAATGCTAGAAAAAAACCCCACCACAACCATCTCTGAAGTCATTTGCAAATACAATGAATAACAGTGAGGTAATGACTGTTTATGTGCAACGTTGTTTTGGCCTAACTTCAAGCTTTGACTTAAGGTCAAAGGATAAACATGTCTGATATAACTGTTATCTTTCAATGAGACCAAGTTCCAGCTCTTAGAATTAAGAAAAGCTTTATACAATTACTAATTATTACAGTGATTCAGTCCCCAGCCTAGCTTCTACTAGATCTGTCTCACATAAATTTCAATTTGTGTTTGTAGACCCTCTCTTCTAATTCCCTATGTAGAAAATAAGGTAATTGATTTTTCAGCAATTTAAATATACTGTAGGTCCATTAAACAAATCATGTAATTTAATGACGACTCTGATGACTAATGATATCCCTACTTATAACCAGCAATGACATTTCTCAACATTATCCCTGTCTTGGTACGGTAGGGATGTTAAGAAGGATGCAAGTTTAATGCTTGAGGATGCTTTCAGGTTCACTGGCCAAAGGGGTTGAAGTGAGTAATGACTGTTTCATACCATTCCAAACGAAATACCTTTATTAGAAATAGAGCATTGCTTCCAACACAGCACTTCAAGAACATTGTCCCAGTGGACACAGAGAGGATGTCTCACCCAAATTCACCATCGAAAAGATGTCTGAGGAGGAAAACCACATGAAGGCAACACAGTTACCAAAAGACCAGACAGTAGTAGGTGCAGCTGTAGTAAATGTGTAATTTAAGACTTATTGAATAGCTCTGGTAATCCAAGAGTATTTCAACCAAAACTGATCCCAGAATTCTTTGCTAGTAGACATTTGCAAGTAGATTGCAAACATTTTCTCACATTTATGACTGGCATCCTGACCTCAAGAGAGGAGCAAGGAGGGATGAAAGCATGAAATAATGTTAAATCGGAGATGTACTGAAAGAAGGTTCAGAGAGATATTTAAAAAATATATTTCAATTTCAACTAGCTTTGCTCCCAGGAATGCCAGAATCCCTCCCTTTTGTTGCTCACAGTACTTCTCAGACACATTTTTGAATTTGGATATCATATGAAAAACAATGTAGCCTGTGGCTAAATTCAGGAAAAAATGTCATCTAGAGCAGACTGCTAAGAAATGGAATTTTGCTGAAATATTAGAGATCTGCAAGAGTTAATAGAAGATAAATAACATGAGCTTTTAACAAGTATTGTAAATTCCTGGGAAAGCAACCAAGAGTCACAAAAGAAATCAATATAACTAAAAGGATAACAATGTTTCGTAGTTGGGTTTAGTGCCTCTGAGTATCACTTGCCTTATAGTTACTTTTAAAATAATCCCAACATTTCAGGAAGCCTGATGTGCAGTTACTGGTTACACTACCTTATCTTTCTGTTTATAAGTAGTAATTTCCGTTCCTAGAATTAAAAATTGGGTTTGGTTGGTTGTTTAAATGCTTTGGTCGTGTTTTCTGTTATGATTTGGAGAAGGTTCTAACTGGAGTATTTGTATTGATTTCTATAGATATAGCAGACCGTATCTTGTCCACCTTTAACAAAATAATCCTAGTGATGGACCCATTTGCACTGGCACATGCAGGGGAACAGGTACTCTTCAAAGAGTGGGATGGTCCAGGGTCTTTCAATGAACCAACCTGCAGAAATGGAACAGCTCAAAAGCTGCAGAAATCTTCTAGCAGCTGATAAGAGTTATTTCCTATGAAGTTCTCCCCAAGAATCATCCTGCCACAATAATGACGAATGCCATTTCTATTCAGCTGAGGAACAGCTTCTGCATCCAGCTCTAGAAAAACAGCTGAAGTCTTGAAGCAAATGGAATATGAAGATACATTAGTCATTAACTTTGCCATTAAATGAAGCTTTGTAGTACACACCATAATTCAGTTTCTGGTGAAATCTCATTTTCATGTTGTTTTTTTTTTATCTTATAGAAATTTACTACGATCAAAGATTTTACTCTCTGTATCTTGCTAAATCAGGCAAATTGGAACAAGGGACTTGTTTTGTTTCATACAGAGGAACAGACATCAATTTCACAGGTGCCCACAAAAATCATAGGTGTGCACTAGCAGATGGAGTTTGGTCTCGGTGTTTCAGCATTATAATCTTGTTCCTTTTAAGAATAAATCTTCATGTGTAGTAGACAGAGGAGTGAGATTTCAAGCTGCAAAACAACAGACTTCCAGAAGTTGACTCATCTCTTACATATGGGCTTATGTGAGTGCACACCACGTGACATCACCACTGCTCTTAAGAACACACTTAACACATAATATTAGAGATTTAGTGGTACACTCCTGTTTTGTTAAGAGACTGAAACCTTATTATTCCTAAGACTAATTTATATCTAACATTTAAAATCTCATCATCATACATCCTGCTACTACCTCATTAGGGTTCTTCAATTTTATTTTTTTTTTCAATAATAAGCACAATAAAAAAATGAAACAATACAGAAATGCAATTTAAAACAAATTTAAAACGGAAAGTTCAGTACTCATAAAGAAGGATGAGATGAGATACTAGCAGAGAAGGAATAATGAAATCACTTTGTTCAAATTCCCCTCTGAATTGTATTGCCAGAACCACTGCAGGCAATAAGCACTGCAGAGTCTCTCTTTTGTGCCACCATCCAGTCAGGCTTGTTGAGCTGCAGGTTGAACTTCCCTCCTGAATACAACAATGGAAGAAGGGATTCCACTTGCAAGTGCATTTTTCTTCCCTTTCACAGTCTCACTGAAGAAAACACTGATTTTCAAAAAGTCATGCTCTTTTGGGATGAGCATGTCACTCATTTCTATTCACTGATCCCAGGTATTATAATGCATTCAATGTAGAACCCTGTCCTTTAGAATCCTTACTGAATCCCAAGAAGAAAGTGGCCTTTCTATTGTCTTCCTATTTTTTTTCTATTTCACTGTTTGTGCTCATTATCAACCTGATCTCTTGCTTTACATTTAGATCTTGATTTCTTTGGAAATAGAGACCACCACAATGATCAGATATTATTACAATATAACTAAATACATGATAACCTAAAAATAGGAGCTAAATTCAGTGGCTAAGAGAGTAACAGGTTTGGAAAGTCGATCAAATTAGAAAAATTAGACAAAAATGTAGACGATGATTTCCCAGATAGGATACTATCTTCATCTAGTCTAGCCACCTCTAGATGTGGTTGCCTCTGAAACAGAATTCAGCATGATAAACCCTGTTCAGCATGATAAAAAGACATTCTTCCATGTTGTGCATCTCACTTTGTGCCTGGCTGTATTTTAATAACCAAAAGATTATTATTGCTCTTTGATAGCACAACTCACCATGGTACCAGGAAACAATGGAAAAAAAGATAGTGTGCTAGACCAGTGGGCTTCCATGATGGAGAGAGCTAACAGATGTTTTCCAAAGCACATCCTTAATTTGTAAAAGTGGACAGGTATTTCAGTTCAATTGCTAACTCACCTGATATCTCACTGTAAAGAACTTTTATATGCTTCTGCAGCTTCTAAGGAAATAATGTTTTCCCCATGAGGCCCCATAAATAGTAGTAGTTAAAATGTTTCTTTTTTACTGCTAAGAAAATGTGCAAGATCAGGGAGTCTATGCCAAGGCTACGGTAGAAAATTACGTCGGGGGTGGGAGGAACAGGCTGGAGCATTGACTTCAGTAAGAAACATAGATGCTATGAGTAAAGCTATGATAAAAAAACAAAAAGCAGAGGAAGACAATTATTTGCTATTAACATAAGACACTGCATATGTAAAAGGCATAGAAAAAGTCTTAAAAGGGTGGAACAAAAAAACAAAACAAAACCTCTGCGTGCAGGCCGGAAGACTGTAACTGGGAAGGAGAAAAGACATGAATTAATGCTGCTAAAATTACAGTTCTGACCCAATAGCTCTGGATTCTGCTAGTGACTCTGCTAAAGATTTTGTGCCTGACTTTAAGGAACCCTCTCCTCTTCTTCAGTGAGTCTAACACAGGTTCTGCTCCCTACGGGCCAGATTCTGCCTCCTCTGTGTATGAAACAGGAATAAGAAAACTCCCTTTGTGAATTTATACTGCAGATCTTCATGGCAGTGTCTGATAAGAGCTCGACACAATAGGGTTTTGATCTCTGATGCTTGCTGTAATATAAATAACACTAAAACTTGACTTGGGGGTCATTTAAATACCACTCAGTGCACGTCAGATAAAAACCTCTGTAGGTTACCTCAAGGTTTCTGATGTTCAGAATCAGGTCAATGAAATTCTGCATTCAAGGTTAATAAGAGAAATCGTGCATACTCATGCACTAGAGAAGAACAATAAACACTGCCAATACCTAATTTTAGCATCTCACATACAAGGTTGTTGTTACTAGAGAAAACTAACAGCCCTTAGGAATGACAAGAGCTTCACTGAGTTCAGCATTAAGTACTGCATTTTTTTCCCCCAGTGTATTTTTCAGGCAATTTGCAACATAAATCATGGTTTCTGACTGGAATGTACTCAACACCGGCCATTCAAAGTCATCCATAAAGTCCTGTTACCTCAACTGGCAACAGAGACAGGGCAGAGTCAAGTGCTCTTGAAGGTCTCACCCGTATTCAAAAATAACAGACAAAATCTACCTTAAAAGCAGATTAAGGTCGTGTAACTTGGGACACATCAGATTTGAGCCTCAAGGTCCACAAACTGTAAGTCAGCCCCTTGTGCACGCATGTTGTGCTGGAGTCTAATTACATATCCCACACACTCTCAACTGCCTCAGACACTGCACCAAGTGGCTGGTGCTCACACATAATGAGGCCTCTTCAATATTTCATTTGGTCCTCGTCCTTGGGTGCGTGGCCTTATTTGCAGCACAGAATCCCAACCTGCCTTAAAGGCAGAGCTACCAGTCCTCTCACAGCGGTTTCTATGGAGCTCATCCCTACAAGATGTGAGTGCTTCAAATATTCATCACTTTCTTTCCACAGCACCTCTATGTGGTAAAGAGAAGATTTTATCCCATTGCGCAGATGGGGAGTTGAGTCAGAGAATGATTAAGGTCAAACATTTTGCTAATTTGGGGTGTCCGATTTCAGGCAACGGAGATCAGATTTTCTTGAGAGTAATTATCATATCTTTATATAGTTAAGTATGGCTCCTATCTAGTTCAGTTGCAGCTAGAAATGTCTAGCACTTCTGAAAGTCAGGAAAAAAAAAGATAAGGGCTTAGAATCCAGAGTCTTACTGAGCAACTACATCCAGCTGAGCTTTGGGGGGAAAAAAAAGGGCCAAAGAGAACTATAGGACCTGTAAAAAACTTGGCTAAGGGCATCACTCAGCATCAGAAGGAAATCACAGCACAAAGGAGCGAGGAACCCCACGATAGCGTTAAACCTCCTCAGACACCAAACCATCTTTGTTTCTTAATCCCTACACTTCTTCTGATACCTTCAATAACTGAACCCAATGCCTAGATGGTAAAATCATCAGCATTACACTCCAAAGTCATGCTCACCTATAATCCATTCTAATATCAAAGACGGTTTTACTGAAAATCCTTAAATTAGGCATGTGGGCTTTTGTCAAATTTCCTACCATTTGGCTCAAGTCTTACTTGGTTGTTTCTTTGGATAGGAGAGGTTGGTTTTGGGTGGGTGTTTATGTCCATTTACTTTTGCATGTAGTGCTGATAATACATGGATATAATGAAAATAGAAGGAGTATCTTGGCTAGTTTTCCATATTCTGAACCTTTACAGAGGAGTAAAAGTTAGTCAAACAACTAAGTCTATATATTATAAATACATCTAAAATTGAACTACTATAAGCCAAGGAAGGAGAGTAATTTGAATTTATTAGAGGCAAAGGATTATCTTAGCTTAATTAAAATATGTTTCTTGAAAAAACATTTATTGCAGTCAAGCAAGTGCCAGAATCCTTGTCTTTTCGAAAATGCAGGACTGTCCAGCCAGCTCTGTGCCACTAACGCTGCTACAGACACAGGGAAGGGGAAAACCCACTTTGTGTATTTCAGGACAGAAACTGTCTATAGTTTCAGATGCAGAATTGCCAGGAAGAACAGGAAACAGAAGGCGATGATGATTTATTTTACTAGTGATTTTTCCTCTTCCCCACATACATATTTTTAACACACTACAACATCTATTTTCAACGGAAGGCTCCAGCCTCCACACTTTCTCTAGGCCCTCCTCGCACTCGTTAGTTGTTACTTACTGAAAATGCAGTTGCTTTGCCATGCTATGAAGACCAGAAAGAGAGAAAATACAGGGATTTGCCTGAGAGGCTCCTCATATATCTTTTTTCCCAGGCCAGCAACCCATGGCCACAGACCTATCTGTCTAGTAGGACAGCTAAAGGCAGCACTACTCACACGTTCCTATTTGCCCACTACGGAATGACATATATTCTGCCCCTCAAGGGAAGCAAATACATTTGTAGGTTATAAAATACTCCTGTCACTGCTGGGTGAGGACAGAAGATACTGAATTTTCTAGGAGAAAGGCTAGATCAGTGGTGAAAGCACTGAAGACTTGGGAGGCAAGGGAAGCACCGCGTCTGAGACAGAGCTGGATCATCTCTTTTTGCCTCAATCCTCTCTCTGTGAAAGGAGAAGCATGAATTAAAGGTAAGTGTGCAGCCGGTGACAGTTAGGAAGACTAAACAAGTAACCAAAATGGTCTGTTCAGGCTTCATAAGCTGTGCCAGTGACTCTTCCACTGAGGTTAAATTCATGAACAGTTGTGAGGCACTTGGATATGAGAGGAGGTTCTATCAGTGCATCCGAAAGGCAGTTCTGGGGCTCATTTCCTCTTGTCTCTGCAAAGCATTCAGCCACAGCACTTGGATTTTTTTATTTTTTTTTTTTGACGCAGAACAGTAGATATCACGAAACTCTTCTTCCCTCAGGAACAAATAACAAACCACTTCAAATTTAAAACCATCGGCACGGCAAGGGCACTATTCACTATTCTTTACTCTAGATATATTTTTTGAGAGTGCTCTACCAGTCTGGTTTTTTCCTTCCCAAGCCAGCTATTAATTAGGCCAGTAGAAATCCAGTGGAAGCTGGAAAATGCTGCCTCTCAAAGGAGATACTGCCCAACACCTTTCTGGAAGCATCCTGGCCTTAAGGCAACGATTCACTGCCCTCAGGTTCAGACTTCAATGGGTGCTGGCAGGCACAGGATTTGTTTGATGATTTTTATGGTGGGGTTATGTCTGTGTATCTGCATGTGTGCACAAGAATCACAGTGTGCACGAGTTCTCCTGATGGAGTGTTAATACCCACAGATGATTGTCAGAGTCTGGTTTAGGAGTTTCTTTACATGGCTGTTAAATCTCCAGAGGTGCCCATCAAGATACAAAGACCCAAGGGTGTCTGATCTTATATAAGAGAAGGAAAACCTGAGTAATTGAATGAATGAATAAATCATTAACATTTTCAAAATGCTTAAGCAATACAAGACACATCTACATCTTGCAACAAACTGCCTGAAGCCAGTGCTGACCCAAACTGATAGTTCCCACAGCACCGAACAGCATTGTGCTGCATGGGCTCGGGGGGCTGAAACACAGGAGCAATTTAACCCAGGGCAAGTCAGGAAGAGTATTTTTAAAAGCTATTTGAAGACATAAATCACAAAGAACGCGTTAGGTGGTATTATCACATGTGGAAAGCACCAGTTTAGCACCACACACCTTTCTGTAAGGAGGCTATATTTAAATAACAGAATCCTATAATTACAATTCATTAACAGTATAAATAGTTATTTTAGAGCATCTCCTGTCCTAAGGTCTCTCAGAGTCTGTCATTTCAATTAAAAAAAAAGAAAATAAAATGTCACATTTCAATTAAGAAAAAAGAAAATAAACTATATTCTATCACGGAAATGGCAATTCAGTTCCACTCTTATCTCTTGGATGCAAACAGGCAAAACTCAACAGGATTATTTAGTGCCTTCAAGTCTGAGAAACTGCTATCTTCTCTTCCTTAATAGTGACCAGCAGACCACCCTCAGTTTCCCAAAATTAAATGCCATAATTAGACTACACAGCAGCTTAGATGTGTTTGTTTCACATTTTTTACCTCTTCAGGTATTTTCAAAAGAAGACAGAGGGAAAATAAATGGCCAGTAACAGCAGAAAGCTTTTAAAAACCCATCCTTTTTAATACACAAGAAAAGTGAGCCTTCACAGCCCATGCATAAGCACCTACATAATTGGCTGGATTTTCAAGAGCACTGAGTTTTCAGTGGTCCCCAGCGAGATCAACAATAGCTTTTGGATGCTCAACAATTTATCACAACTCAACAATTTCCCTCCTGGGCATTATTTACCATCTATGTGGTATACAGAAAGCTAAAACATTTGAGACTGGTATTTTTGGTTGGACTTGGACACCTAACTCTATTAGATTCCCCTAAAACACCCCCAAGTATTTCAATATATTATATTCCTGGATCTTACAGGAAAAAAAAAAAAAAGCCCCAGACTTAATTTAAATGAACACTGCACACTAGGGCTCAAGTGTCTAAACTGTATCATGCTGGTAAAGGTTACATAAAGTAATAATTAATTGGTATTTTTCCCCATTCAGGTTTTACTTTCCTGTCACTAAAAGACAGTAGATGACTGCCTGGCCAAAACCCACCTTATTTCCATTTCTCTAATATCGCTGAAAAGCAGGCAGCAGTTCAATTTGCCAGCTATAATTGCTTGAGTAGAATCAAAATTCTGCAAGAAACCTTCTCTCATCTGTTACTTTCAACATCTCCCACAACTATTTGATTTTCTTCCTGGCTTTTTAAACTGGTCATCTCCTGCCAAATCCCAGCTATTTAAATAAAGCTCCGCAGCTTGTTCAGTAGTTACAGCTGTGTTTCATGCATGCAGAGTGCATTTCCCAACAAACAGGATCACATCTTTCAGTGGCATTATCGAGACAAAACTCAGGAAGATATTTGTCCTAAATGCTTTAAAAAAATTAAAATAAATAAATCAGCAATTACCTCAGCTTTTTAAAATCTGAATATGTGGCCAAAGTTTGAAGCATTGCCCAACTGATAAAAAAACTAAACGACTATCAGGCACTGAAATTTGCTGCTAAAAATGGACGGGAGTCTTCAGTGCCACCCTCAGCCATCTGCCTCTGCTGCCACCGAGGCAGTGGGAGGACAGATGCCATAGACAGGCAACGTGGAGCAACTGCCTCCCAGCTCCTGACCCCTTCCCAAACCACCACCCAGGGAATGAGAAGAGAATCAGGGAATCACAGAGACTAGCCACAGCAGCAGCTAACTCTGCAAAAATCTTTCATGCCTGAAATCCATTATCTCTGCAGCCAACAGTCACAGGTGTATTTTCTTTTTTCTTTCCCTTTTTTTTTTTCAAAAAGCAGACATCAATGATTTTATTGGTCTGTTTGCTTAAGCTAATAGTCTGGTTTAATAAAGGTTTTCTGAATATCCTGTCCTCCCTCACAGGATACGAAAGCAAAACAGGAACCCAATAATAGTTAACACTCGGAAAGACAATACAAGGGAATGCCACACCTTCTTCAGACAGACAGACTTAGGTCTTCACTTTTGGATACTGCCAATGCAATCAGCCTTGAAGAATCCCTTAACCAAAGTTGATCTATTCTTGAGTTAGTTGTATTATCCATGTTGATTAATAATATAGAAAATGCTGTTCAACAGGTTTTTGGCTTGGGGCCACGGACTAATCTTCATTTGGTAATTGAAGGCTCATATGATGTAAAGAAACCCTATGGAAACCGTCAAGACAATGGAAAGTAATGAAGTATAAACATCCAAGTGTCACCTAAATTCAGTCTCCTTGGAGCAACTGTCATCTCTTGTTTTATCAGCAGTTTCAGAAATAAAAATAAATAAAAGTTATGCATTACAGCCGACGAGCAGCCAACCACATGTAAAAGTACAATGGTGAATAGCTTGCAACAAGGCAATTCCTTTTTCCTCACAAGAACAGTTTCTCTTTGACCGACACAATGCATTTACTCAAGAAACAGGCCAAGAAAAGACAAAATATAGGTTCAGTGGATTTTGGAGGCTGTGTTTCTTGTAACCCACAGTCATTTGTGACCAAAACCATAAAGGTCTGGATAGAACAGAATGAAGTGTAATCTGGAACGAGGTTTGAAAAATGTATATCCCTGTCTCCATGCACAGTGACTCCCCAGAGAAAGATCACACTCTTGTAGCTTCGTTATAATCTCTCATTAACTGCCTCCCCAAACCTCTGCCACATCTATTTTTCTTCTCTGTGGGATTATGCACAACTCGTGTATTACAGTAGACTGTGCTGCAGCAACTTAGTTGAAGAAAGAATTGATTCTTGCTCAAACTTTTTCATCGAGGTCGAGGAAAAATGACAAAGAAGCTATTTGGGAAACGAAAGAGAAATAAGCTCTAGTTTCAGTGAGAGGACTAGAAGTAGCAAGAGCACTGAGCATCCCACTAGGATTCATTTAGGCTTATATTTTTAGCCTCAAGTACATATGTTATTTCTCATGTGTATTTTACATGGCCTGTTGAGCGCAATTACTTTATATCTTTGTGTACATAAAACAGTATTTCCAGAATGTTTTATTACAGAAGTAGCAACCAACCAAGCCCTCTTTTCTTTCCTAGAGAAAGATGGGGAAGAGCTTTCTGATATTAATTGGGGGTGTAATTAACTCCAGTTGTATCACAAATTGGGCCAAAAAGGTTCCATTTTCAAATATTTTAAAGTCTCAGGAATAAAACCAGAAGCTTCTCACATATTTTAGCAGTAGAAACAATTTTTAGAACAAGGAGTTTGTTGGGTTTTTTTCATTTGGTAATAAATTATCCTGTCAAATCTCAATTTTAATATTTTTGGGGGGGTTTGGTTTTTGTTTTGGTTTTTTTTTCCATTTTAATATAGACGCATATAAATTCTTAAGTAAAACCAGGTTTATGGTCCAAACTTGTCCACCATGGAGATTTGAAAGGTGTCCCCAAAATACTGTCAGTTAGATAATTTAGTGGGAATACCCTTGCATGAATGAACTGCATTTTACAGAAAAAAAAATTAAATCCCTATGCATTCCAGTTTCAAACAGCTCTAAGTAACAGCAGCATGAACACCAAAGATTTAAAATCCAGGCTTAGCCTGTGACATTGGCCATGTTCTATTGATCAGTGTAGTCTTTCTGGAATTCACACCAGCATGGTAAGATGAAAAAAAAAAAATGCTCCCTTCTGGCAGGACATACAGGATGACAATTTATTTACTGACCCATCCAGATGCTAAAAGCATTATAACTGACTGGAGAAGTTCTACAATTTATAGGAACTTACAGAAATTTATAGGAACTTAACAGGAATTTACAGGAAGAATGCTATCTAGTATGGAGGTTTGGCAGTGAATCTACTTGGTCCCCAAGTACATTCTGGTCACCTCCCACCTCAAGGTCAGGGGAAGACCAGCACAGACAGTATTTCCTCACAAGCAAGAGGATGGAAGCCAACAGGTGCTGAAATAAAACTTCTGAAACAAATGATGAAGAAACAAGGCCTGGAACCTGTTCCAGAGTGTAAACAGGGCCCGATTTAATATTGTGGCCCTTATCCTGAAGTCCATTCTTAGGCAGAGCTCCATCAGAGTTCACGTGTCTGAGGATCTTGGAGAAACGTGACTTCTGAAAGAAGCATTTCTCCCCATCATGACAAAACAGTACAGAAGAGTCACTTACAATTATCACCTTTTTCTATCATAAAAGCCATGTGAAAACAGAAGGGGATGGTTGGAATAAAACTGTTAGTTACAAGTTTGTTGTTCTTGAGGATTTAAAGCCTCAGTTTTCTAAATAAGGGGTTTCAGACTATTAAAAGATACTACAGGGGCCACCTCAAGGCTTGATGAATTCAACAGATTTTATTTTCAATTTGACCACTTGCTCTTCATCACATTTCTGATACTTGCACTTTCCAGAAGTGCTTAAAGTTCTCTGTTTTATACAAGGATACTCTGTTAACATGCAGCCCAGTGTGAACAGTGAATTCCTCAACACATTTGAGTGAAAAATAGTAGATATGAACACAGTCTCCTAATCTCCCAGAAGGGCATTGGAAAGCCCAGGTTGTAAATGAGGGAAAAAAAAAACAAATGAAGACATCACCTATTTATTTGCTATAATCTTAATGATGTTATGGGTAGGAAGGCAACGTTTCTCAAGTAGATGAGTAGTAACTGAAGTTGGCTAATGCTACCAAGAGACACCTATTTGAACAAGAAAGAACTGAAAAGCCTTCTGCAAAGGAAGTCAAAACATTTCCTAGTCAATACACATTTTACTAATGGATAAACCTGAGGTGGTAAGTATTTTGCAGGGCTATTGCAATCAATTTCTCCTTGGATTTTGCTGTCCCACACTTTCACAACTGCTCTTTGTTTTATCTGGCTGGTTTAGCTTGGATTGTTGGAATAAAACTTCTAATTATAGCACGACTTGCAACAGCAAAGTCAAGCATCAGTATAATCCACGTAAAACCACGTATTATACCTTATGAGGAAAAGGCCACGGAAAAGAATTCAATTTAATGCAACTGAAGCCTCCAATGATTAAGCTCACAAAGATTAATCTCAAATATTTGTTAGATTCGAAGGATCAGCATTCTCAGCAATGTTTATAAATTAACTTTTACATCAAAGCTATCAGAACATGAAAATTACAAAAAAGAGAAGGCTGCTACTATTATTAGATTGCACTAAGCTGTGAAGTGCCAGGGTTTCTTAAGTAGAAGAAACAAAGTTTAGATACAAATTTCCTGCTACGGGGACTAGTCAACGCTTGTCTCAGTGCAATGTCATCTATAGAATCTGAAATTTAGGTTAAAAAAAAAGAATCCTTCCCCACCTTGAGCAGTTACATCTTTTTACCCAGTATTCCAGAATAATAAAAAACTTGAAGTTTTTGCTTACTGTGTCCTTCAAGCTATATCACCTGCTTTGCCATAGACTGATTTGTACAAAAAACCTCATGACATGGTACCTCTTCTCTCTCATTTTAATACGGGCTAGATTGAAATTTGTTTTCCCTGTCTGTCCTTGAGTTTCTCTCTACCAGTAGTCACAAAATGCTGCATATGCATTTGAAAATAACCTGGTCGCTCCTGGCCAGGAAAACAGAAAGATAAAGCTGTAAGGCCATCAGCGTACTTAAGGATGGTTACAACTTAATGTACCATTCATTAATTCCTACAACCACATTAAGATTAAGTATCAGACCCCTTTAAACCCTACACAGAAAGAGCTGAGAGGTTGGTCACAGTGTGTGATTAACCTAATTTAAAGACCCAAAATGCATTCCACATAATATGTCGCTCTATACATTCACCCCCAGCCAACTGCATGTTTATTATAGTATCTGTGACAAGCTAAATTAACAATAAATTAATGCCTAAGTTGTGATTTCACATTTGACAATAATAGACTACAACTAAGCCTTAAATACCTGCATGTAACTATTTCACTACAGACATAAGTGAAGGTAATGGAGTCAAAAACTGCAAACTAATTGCTGCAGATGAAGGCTTATTATCTCTCTAATTTCAAGCTCAGCAGCAGTCAGCAGTAACATAAACTACTTCAGTCAAAGCATTGTGAATCTTTATCTAAAATTTAATTCTACTTTTGTCTCTCTTAGTTTTTATAAACAATAAAAGCAACGGTCATTTGTTTTTAGACTGACAAAGGTTAGGATGTAAGCTGAAGGGTTAAAAAAACCACAACCAACAGTTCAGCCTTCAAATTTGCTTGTTTTTACTACTTCACTCAAACTTTTCCTCTTCCCCTTTCTAATGGGTTTTCGCATAATCATTTCATATGTAGGTTCAAATTAACTGATCTTAACTAAGTGCTTCAGCCTGTCTCATCCTCCTTCACCATGAGGCATACTCAGGGTCTCCACTCAGCTTAGACTTGTCCATTCATGTCTGTAAAAGCAGATGAAATGAGGGCACAAGGCTCTCCCACACAGGGACAGTGGCAGCACGTATGGCCACCAAAGAGCTTGGTGGGACACACCAAGTTTGGATATCTAGATGCTCCTGCTCCCTTGGTGACTTATCAGGATCCCACTGACTAACTCTCCATCCCAGCACATGGCAATTCTAAGGAAACTAGCCTATTCCCCACACACAATCACCTGCAATTCAGCTTTTCTAGGTGGTCATGGAGATAAGGAAACATCTTCCAACAGCACTCCTCACTCACATGGATGCAGGGAGATTGCCTGGACCCTTTGTCAGACTTTTCCACCAAGGCTGCTGAGCCTGGAGGCACAGCCAGGATGCTGGCACTGCAGGGCCATTTAGCATGACAAGATCGCAAAATAGAGTCCTCGTTACGCCTCTGTGACCAGATGTTGTCCAGCAGACTGGGACAAATCCCACTCTGAGAAATTATGGTCTATCTGCACTTTTCACCTACAGTTTCCTTCAAAAAATAATATCTCATAATAGTAACAGCCATACCTTACTTGCCAGTTGCCATACATCATGTGTACAGCACACAGGTTGTCTCAAAAAATAAAGCTTTACTCCAGCTACAGTAAGGGCACAGGCAATCAGGGCACTCAGGGATGGGTAACACAAGGGACAACGAGGGCAGCAGAGCTCTTTCTCTGGGCAAGAAGAGGACTTTAACCCTTCTCTTCCTCTTGTTCTTTTGCGAATCTTCTCCCCTGGCAAAGACAGCTACTGCTTTTTCCCCACCACACCCCACGCGTGACAGAACAGATGTCAGTGGCTTTAGTTAACACATTATTTAAGCACTTATTTTGAAGGCAGGGTATTTCTGAGGAGACACAGGGTATCTGAGCACTGGCAATATTAAAGCCATCTTCACTGCTTCCCTCAAGGCAGGCAGGCAAACAGTTACCAGAGGACCATCACTCTAACCATAAACCTGTATAAAATGGTCAGAGCTGATTTTCCTCCTTCCACTGCACCGTTATTCCTGCAGCCACCTCCCTGTGGGATGAGGAAGGCTGTCACCACATGCTCCCTCCTTCCTTATGAACTATCTGCCTACCTGAAGCTTCCTCCTCCACAAGCACCATTCTCCACCAAATCCAATCATACTTCTGCTGTAATTCCCGTAACTCCTCTGGATAGTTAATAGCTACTCTCTAGCCCACTCATCTTCTCCTCTCTCATTCTCTTTAATCTGTGATGGTGGTTGGAAGTAGCCATGTCCTCTCCACTTCTCTCACACTTAAGAGCTCTCTCCACAACTTCCACAACTTTTGTCAGGGCTTGCTCTCTACAAGTACCAGGCTCTGGGCTTCAGTTTTGGCTCACAGCCTCATCCTGACTTTCAGGAAGATGTTCTCCATCAGCCTCCTGGGTACTGATCTTCAGGATCTGGCTTCCACTTCTGAAAGGTTGCATTTTCACCCTTGGCCACACATATCCCTCGCTCATCATGCCCCCATTTACTTTTCCATTTCTCTATGGCTCTTAATTACACTGCAGTATTCCTATTGAAAAAAAAAATATTACTCCTTCTTAGAAAAGGTCTCTTTGCATTATGCAACAAGGAGCTGAAAAATGCATCTTTATCTTACCTCAAACTATAAAATTGCTTCAAGTTCCCAAAATCTTAGAATCAGATAAAATCCCAATATTCTGTGCATTATCTCTCTCTCATTTGCAAGTTTGCTTATAACTATGTGAAGTCCTAACAGGATTTTACCTTTATCTTGATCATTTTCTGCTGAAATTCTTATTCATATATAAGTCTTCAGAATGAGTTTTAACTTCCAGGTTTTCTCTATGACCCTTTTCCTACATTCTCCAAACGTCAAGGAGTACACCTCCCTGATATCTCAGGTATTAGTGCAGCCTGAGTTACTACAGTATCTCAGAACTTCATATTTTATGTACACATACTAAGGAGACCCCCAGGTTTGGGGTTTATTTTTCCCAACTTAAGGTGACAATGGACTATCTCAGCAGAACAGCTGCTTACTGCCACTGAGGACCTAAGGCTAACATGCTCTCTCAAAGCCATGATGGAAGTCTGCAACACAAGAAGCACCAAGTTCCTCTCACATCTGCAGCAGCCCTTTGGAGAAGGGTTGCACTCAGCTTTCCCGTTCATTTGTTGCTGGTATGATCTTCTCTGAATCTATTTCACTTAAATCCCACTTAAGAATCAGAGAAATCAGGATGAAAGGAAGAAAGAAAAGACAAAAGAACAAAAGACTTCCATGCAAAACATATAGAATAAACTACATAAGCGATAGATATTACTGTACTCTATCCAATTTTATAACTGCTACCTTCTCTTATAAAGTGACAATGATTCACCACAACTTAATGCATGATGAAGATCACACGGAAGCAGCATTAAAGGCCAAAAAGCAGGTAAAACCATTGTTCATTAAATGACTGCAGTAATGCATAGCACTGCTAATGGACAACAACTGGACTTAAGCACCAGATGCTCTAAGATAAGAGTTTTAAACAAAAAAATCCAAGCAGATTTTTTTCTTGTGCAGTTCAAATACACTCTCATGACCCCCAGATAACTGGTGACCTTCAGAGAAAAAATTATTCTGTCTGGATCCAAAAGAAGAAGAAAGACTTAAAGGCTTAGTGAGAAAGACTGCAGCACAGGGTATCTGCTAGAAATAGAGGGAGCAGCAGCCAACCAACCTTGTCCCAAGGACAAGTGGCAGAGCACATCCCACTTGACCAGTCAAGGTATAGCCAGAATATAAAGCATACACAATCTCAAGGAGCATCCCATGGAAGTATACCAACACTTAGAAGCTGTGTGCTTAGATCATCACCAACCGTAATGTGGTCTTGACACACCTGAGGCCTTCCAGAAGCACTTCCAGTTCAGTACTGAATAGCAGAAAAGCTTTCTACAGCCTTCTCCTTTTGAGAATTGAGTTTTATGCCAAACATGCCCCTTTCCATCTCTGTCTCTTCCTCACCATTGCTCAGCTGCCTCCGTTCCCCATGGCAAACTAACAGCTTGAAAAGACTGCCGGGTTGATGCGATTTCATATTCTTGAATACAGTGTTCTCGGGAGCACTACTACAGAAATTTATTCTCTTGATAAATAGATCAGATACCATTAACAGCATGAAACACAAATGTTCTCTATGACTTCCTGGAGAAAGCCTGTGTTGTGTCTAGAGTAAGATATGCAATTTACAGTCATTACCCAGAAAAAACCAACCCAGTATTGTCTCATATAACAATTTCATTTAAAAAAAATCATGCAGTTAAACAACTAACACTACGCAGTTCCATTAAAACTAATAAAACCCCTTTGTTTTCTGTGCAAATCAAGAGTCCAGTTTCTCTTCTTTCCCTTCTCTTTGGCAGACACCTTCCAACAGTGGGTACTGCTCCCTGGTTTCTGCTGTAATAACAGAGCCAGAATACTGCTGCAAGTCAGCGAGAACGAGGGATTCTCACAAGCAGGGACTCACCTTTGGGATACGACAGTTTTCAACGCCAGCCAAGCCCGTAGGAGCTCTGCTATCACAAGTCACTGAGATAATATGCTAAATTAGCTCATCTCCTGGGAGACTCACTCCCACCTGTTCAACAGCTCCAGGCCAAGCTCCTTTCAGCCCACTGTTCAATGTGGGTACTGCAGAGGCATGACACAATGCTCTTCAATTCCTCTGCACGGATTTGATGTCACTGGGGTGCTGCAGTGGGCAGCCTGACTGTGCCAGCTAATGGCACCATAAATCAGGGCTTTTTTGTAACACGTTCACAGCTCAGTCTCCTTCTGAACATAAAGTTACAATGCACAAAGTCGAACCTCACTATGAAAACACAGAGGATTCAGTAGTAGTCTAGCATACACCAGGGATAGCATTGACAAATAGAAGGGAAAAGTCCATTCCCTATTTCAACAAATAAAATTCACAACTTATAATACGTGCCTGAAGCTGTTGTGCACTGTAACCTGTTCACAACGCGAAGGGATCCTGCACTCCTCGGAGCCAATTTGTATTGCTCATATGATGTAAGGAGGCTTTAGTGTCACAGAGAATCATGACTGTTGCAGTCTTTCAGGTAAAGCACGTTGAACTAACCAAGACGTTTGTCACTGAGGAATGATGATTTTCTGGACAGCACTCAGGTGAGAAAAGCAGATCTGAAATGACTTTCACACCTCACAGGATAAAAAGAAAAAGAACACTTAAGAATATCTTCAGATACAGGAACATAGCCCACATGAAGTTATCTTTATTTAACTGCATCCCCCCCATCCCTACTAAAGACACAGGGCACATCTAGTACTTCACTTCAGAACTGCTCTACTGACTGAATGTGTCAGTAGTACCCATCTACCATACTCTAGCTGACATTTTACATGGCCTCAGAGCACACAGACTGGCTTCCTTTTGAATGAAGCCAAATGAGAAGACGCTATCCAGCCACTAATGGACATTTAGACCAGTCTGGAATTAGCTTGAAATAACCCCCTACCCAAAATGTGTATTTTGGACCTCAGTACCATCTCTTTCACCTTCATGGGGTGGGACCAAACTACTTCCCAATGTAAGCACACACATGTTTTTTTAGTTTGATCTACACTGGGAATGAAGTAACAGCATAGGACTTAGCTCACAATGGTTGAGGATATTTATGACCTTGAAGAAAGACAGCCAGTCACACAGGGATTGACATCCCTTGCCAAAGGAATCCCCAGATTTACCTTAATTATACCTATGCAGGAGAAATGTCTGCATAATGCACCTGAAGTGCACCCTTTTTTTTCCTCATTTTTAAATTTACTGAAATAGAGGCACATTTCAGCATACTCTATTAGATACTCCAACTGTACTCACACTTCAAGATACTACAGGCTATTTCTGTGAAGAACAAAGTGGCAGGGGAACATTAGGAACATGAAATATTTATCTTTCCATCACTGTATTCCTGAGTCTGGCCTAGGTTTTCCAAGTTAAATGTGTGCTCTCTCCACTTGAGGACGTCTATTATTTGGAATTCCATCTGTTCTGTAAAATTCAAAATTGATTCCCTTAATGACAGCTAATAGGCAGAACTGTTCTATTGATCCGACTCCACTCCTTCACTGAGCCCACTTCAATAAAAGTCAGCCCTCGAGATGTTTTGCCTCCTTACTTAATTTTTAGTCTTTTACATGGAGCGGAACGCAAACAATCGCTAACAACCTTGTCTAGGACATGTGCACATTTCAGAGTAGGAGCTTGCTCCTTTTAAGTCCATGACAGTTCTTCTCCATACAGCAAAAGAAACAGGAACAATCATTTATTCTGAGTGTTCAATTAACCAATTAACCAATGAGCCCTTTAAATATATTTTATAAAAGGTGTTCTTTGAGGATCTGTGATCCTGTTATCCTTGATATACTGACTCATTTTTAAAAATACTTAAAAGTCTCATTTTAGTATTATGCCTCTTACCATATTTTCATAAAAAATCTGCCACCTTATTTTAATGTATGACTCTACAGCTATTTGCATTCCAAAGGCCATTAAAAGTAACAAGAATTGGGCTAAACTAAGATAACAAATTTACAGGCTTATGTTAAAACACAAAGATCTTCAGACAGTGGAAATTACTAAAGCACAGTGACCCAGTACTTGACCTGTTTGTTACTATTTTCTTCTCCATTTTTAATGGAAAAGTGGTTTTAATGGTATATTAACACTTCCAGCTAACAATTCCGCAGACAGAGAACAAGATTTACTGGTCCTCTTGAGCTAGGTCCCAAGTTTCTTAGTGCCCGCAGGCTTTTCTACAGACTTGTGACCATTTGGTCTAGGAGAAAGACAACTGTAATCATTTTACACTGCATGGTATCCAATTCATTTGAATGAGAAACCATAGGTGTGTCAAAAGAACCTAAGCATCGAGAGGCAACCACATTCAACTTACATCTTGATCAAGCAATCACAACTTGACAGTAAGAGACAGTATTACATATCACTTACAGAATGCTTTCAGTACACAATGCCCAAAGGGCTTTAAGTTCAGACTCATGAAACAGATAAGCGAGGAGATAAATGATTAAAATTCTGAATAGTTTAGCTGGCATGGAGGTGAGCAACATTGCTTATCAGGAAGAAACCACACAGGGCCCTTGTTAATTAACAAAAGGAAGAAAGAGATGCTTATTCCCTGAATTCAAGCAGGTAAGGCAAGGCATTGCTTATCTCCACATCCCAATCATTTTCTAATTATTATAATTTTTATAAGTCGTGAGACAGAACATGCCTTCATTTGCATATAGACACAAGGCTCCGAATTAGATTTTTAAATTTATGCTACAAAGCTTCTGCAGATATTTTCAAACTTTCCCCACCCTGTTCCTACAGTGTCTTTCCGTGCACAGCTTCTGTTTGGGTTAGCATGGTAGGGCACAGCATAGATTTAAGCCAACTGTGTCACTTGCCTGCCTCTGGATCCAGATATGTCACAGCAAGGAACACAGAAAAGGGACAGTCACAATCTCTTACGACAGCAGCAGCTGCTTCTGAAAAAGACTCGGTCCTCCTCCACAGATAGACTAGCACTCTGCCTTCAATTTTTCTCCCAGCTACAATTTTCAGTTTCTTGATCAGTTTTAAGCAAGAAAAAAAATATCTCAGCCATTCCTGATATGCACAAGCCTGGAAATAGAATTTCAGATGGAAAAGCAATTTGGATAGAGCCTTTTTAGAGTTGTGAACTGTTTTAAACAAAAATAAAGGTTTAGATCTGCTTCTGGTGTTGGAAGATAAAAGTGCACTGAAATCAATGGATTCAGATTGGATTCGACCCTCCACTATCAAGCCATTTTACTGATAATGTATTGTGAAAACAAAAGAAATAATAATTATGGGAGTGAGAAAAGTTGCTTACAGACTCAAACATTAATATTCATCAATATCATTGATATTTATATATGCTTGATGTTTCTATTTCGTGCTGACACTACAGCAGAGCTGAGAGAACACGTACTTTCAGAATATTTAAGCGTACCATATGGGTATCATTGCAACTCCATCAGCTACAGAATATATTCAGTCAAGACTCTGAATAATACTAAAGACCTATTCTGGGCATTTATACTTCATATGGGAAGAGCAAAGTAGCAAAGACATGTCATGCCAGTAGGAAAATGGCATTTAGCAGGTGACACTACTTGAAACAAAAATGCTGCTCCTGTGTAAAAGGGAACCGACACACTTCTCAGCTTACAAAACCCGACACTTTTACACAGCTTTAAGGATGAGGAGGGGACAGCCCCACAGCTCTCTTTGTTCAGGAAAGGCACTTAGACACCCTGGCCCCCCAGAAACACAGCTAGACTAATTTTAATCTGCAGCAAACAGTGGCAAAATTACATATTCCAAAAGCAATGGTCAGAAAAGCAGAGATGCCCGATAGATGCAAGGTACAGTTTCTGTACCCTGTGTATCAAAGTTATCGTTTTCTTTTCACTGAACCATTGAGCCTGTTTTGGCCAGCAGTAAAATGTCACCCTGAAAATGCAGATTATGTGATGCTACTTGCGGTGTCTAATGTCTTCCCATGCTTTTCCCTCTCCCAGTTCACTAAAATAAAACACCGAGAAAAAAGAAAGAAAAACAACATGCGAGGCTCTCAGCCTATCAAGCCAGGAAGAACTATTTTAAGAATTAATTTGTGCCCTGAGAGAACTGTTTAAATTATCCTCCCGTGCCGTCCTAACCGAAGATTAAAGCGGTGAACTTCCAACGTCTTAAGGAGACGATGAAAATTGAAGAACTGGAGCGTATGGGCTTCTCCACGGTTCCCCCAGGCACGGGGCCGAGCACAGGGAGGGGAAGCTGGTGCCAAGGAGGATGGAGCTGCTGATCTGCCAGTGCACCAGGAGCCCACAGACCTTTGCCATCCTGAGCTGGAGCTCAGAGATCACAACCAGACTTTCCCTTATGCTACCACTTTTTAACTATGCCCAGGCTTTACAGCTGAGGATACGTCCCCTTTTTCTGCTACCCACTGCTTTTCTGACGGGGGAAAGTTTTGACTTCATTCTGTCCTGGTAAGTGCAGTCAGATAGGAATACCCTCTAAAAAATTGGCAGGAGAGGGAAAATTATGTCTTTAACTTTCTACCTCTACAGAAACACATAAAGCATTGACCAAGAGAAATAAATGAATCAAGTTCAGATATGGTTTAAAGACTGCAATTTTCCCCAAAGTCAATGGGAGTTACACCTACTTACAGCTGCTTTTTGCCCCCCCCAGCATCACTGCTCACACACGCACAGCCTGAGCACACGCTGTACTCTGAACCGTCCCTCCAAAAAAAATATCAGACAAAAAAAAAATAAAAAAATCCTTGAAAGTGCACGACAAAGTAAGACACTGAAACCCACTTTTGCAGTTTTCTATCTATCTGCAGAGGGGCTGTGAAAAAGCTTTACCCCCTTAATCCACTGAGAAGGGGCCTCCGTCCCAACATCCTTCCCCCCCCCTCCATGCACATAAAGAACAAGTTAGAGAACAAACCTCTATAGCCTTCAGCAAGAGGTGTAGGAGGTTAAAAATAGCACAATTTCCGCTTTGCCCCCCCCCCCCCAGCCTCCACACACACAGAGAAAGCAGACCTTGAACCCAGCTACACAATACTTTCCTCCTGCCACTGACTGGTGACTCAGTTGACAATTTTAGGAACGCACACCAAGAAGATTTTTAAAATAAATAAAGAAAAAAAAAAAATCATACAAGAAACACAGAGCTATACAATGCAAATCTGGATTTGTTTGAAATCGAGGAAAAAAAGCATTACCTGTTCTTGTTGTTGGGCTTGTTTCCCTGATGCATTTTGCTCCTTGGCTGTAGTCATGCTCACCTATTTGTGCCCACTGCAGTGGCAAACAGGATTTTACAGTGTGTGTGTGTGTAAGCTCGTCTGTGTGTGTTCATACACGCGCACACACACGCACACACAAAGACTAAAGGGATAAGGATGAGTAACTAGTCCATCACTTAATCATCAGCTGAGAAATTTCCCACCCCCACAAAAAAAAAGAAATAAATAAAAATGCAACGTAAAAAAGCACTAGTCTAGCTGTCTTCCCCCTTAAGCCTCTAAAATAAAAGCAGGAGCAGGAGCAGAGAGAAGGATGCTGTGGGGGCTTCTTCAATTAGCAACAGCCTCTGCAATCGTCACAGAAACAATGATAACTGCTTGGCAACCGGCAACTGGCAGCTCGGAGCCGGGAGGCAGCGATGTGGTCCTCGCTCCCCACCTCCCCGCCGGCAGCTCACCCGTTGCGCATGCACCGGCCGCCTTGTAGCACAACGTGCCCCTCGCTCCCTGGCGATGAGCGGAGCTGGAGCTCGGCAGCCAGCGACCCTCCCGAACCCCGGGGGAAAGGGGCCGCAGGGCACCCACGGCCGAGGAATTAAACCCCGCGTTCCCCGCCAGGCCAGCGGCGAGGGTCCCGCGGACGCGGAGTTGCCGGCGGACGCGCTCTCGTCTTCTCGCAAGTGGCGGAGGTTTCGGTGCCCCGGCCGAGGAGGAGACCCGTGCCAAGGGTGGGCTCTGCCCCGCTGCCGGGGCGCTTTGGGGGGGGGACGCGGTGTGCGCTGCCAGGGAAGCAGGGTCCTACCCACCAACGCTCCCTGCTTGCCTCACTGCCAAAGAGCAGAACGTTCACCGGGGTGAAACGTGCCACCGGTCCTCTCCATCTCCCTGACGAGGGGAGGCCACTTCGGGTTTCTGACACCGTGGCTGAATCCTGCGCACTTGCAGCTGCCATGTAGGTCACGTTGCAGGGTGACACCCCAGCGTACGCTGCCTGCTCTGCTATAGCTCGCTCCCTGTAGGCTCCCTGACATAAGGGAGATCTCTCCAACACAGCGGAGCTGTCAAACAAGCCTTCCTACCCCTCTGCCCACCTTGGTGTCAGCAGGGGGTGACATGGAGTGTGCCTGAGCATGAAGCATGAAGCGAGTACCACTCTCCAGTAACCCTCAGGGGACCTCACACAGTTGGATAAGAGAGCAGCATGAACGTTGCTCAGTATTTGCTTGGGATGGATGTAAGCCCTAACTCACCTCAACATCAGGTGACATGAAACTGCCATGTTAGTGCTGTTCCTCTCCTCACCTCCTTCCCAGCGCATTCAACATACTGGGCTGGATTGAGCCCAGAGCTCACCTCAGTGCTGTAGCACTGTATAAAGCTAAATGTTTTCTCAGTTGCGTGATACTGGGATCTCTGCTGAATATGCAGACAGCCAGCTAAGGAAAGGGAACATCAGAGTATTTATCTGACAAGGAAATGATTATGCCCCATTTGATCCTCAATTTTATGGCACAGATTTATCATACAAGGTCACATTCGCCAGGAACACAACCACGCTAGAGGCAATGTCTCCTTACAGCTGGGATACAATTGATCCTTGGTTCAGGGACAGATCAACAGCAGGCCAGGTTTTCCTAAAAGTTATCACTGCTCAGACCTCCTAAGCATTTCTGCATTTTCACCATTACATATCACATCAGCTCACATCAACTAGAACATAAAAGATTGACAACACAGAATTGTGCT
Source organism: Actenoides lindsayi (assembly GCA_025331215.1). Lineage (NCBI taxonomy): Eukaryota > Metazoa > Chordata > Aves > Coraciiformes > Alcedinidae > Actenoides > Actenoides lindsayi. The sequence goes on from WTSP01016921.1 coordinate 29,174, forward strand.
GGTAGGAAACTGGACAACTTTGCCTGGGCCTGGGTGCCAGGATCCAGGCAACAGTTCATTGCAAAACAAGTGATGAGCACCTCTCTAACAAGAAGCAATAATTTACATTTAAATCTAACAGCCTGTGTCAACCTCTTGCTGGGTTATACTACGACACAGTCCTAGCTTACATTGCAATTTCATCTCTTTAGTCCCAATAGTTTTAGTCACAAAATTTTGTCTGTGTTTCTAGTGAGGTTATTCTGGCTCATACATTTTTCCTCAGCTATCAGAACAAAATTGTTTTCAAGGTCTTATATAAGCCGATCAGTTTGAATTTTCCAATTGCCTTGGTCTATTTTTCTACCTGTTGTGGGTAGTAATGAAGGCTTACTTTACTCCACACTTTTGCTGCTTTCCTTCCCAAGAGGAATTCAAATGAAACAAAACTGTAATTTGGATTTTTTTTTTTCAGCTTGTTGCTGGACACACAAGAAGTTGTGCTAATTGGTCCAGCAGTTAGCTATGCAAACACATATGGCTTAATGTCCTGGTTTGAGTGACACTTAACCTCATCACATAAGTGCATCAGGTTTTGGCACAGTTACCCTGGTGTTACTGAAATACAGCATGGCATCTCTCTGTCATCTCTGACCTGTCCAGGGGGTTTCAGCCCCTCAGATGGTCACAAGCTGCTGCTCACTGCCAGGAGGATGTGGAAGTAGGGGACAGTCATGTCCACCAGCTCTCTGCCACAATCCTTTCTTGATCAAAGGGGTTCAGCAGCTGCCAGACACCACCCGGGGAGACACTGGAGGAGGAAGCAGTGGCCATTGCCATTCCGATATATTCACTACTACCAGGCACAGAATAATCTGCTCACATGTTAGCAGGGCTGAGGCCATCCATCCTGACCTCTGTGCTATGTTAGGATATCAACTTTATTACTTGGCTGAGTCATCACTTATGAAAGATGAATACATCCCTATCGCAGGGCAAGAATCAGTATCTGCCAATCTCAGCAGCTCCTAAGCAGAAAGATTTACACAGTCTGATTCAGGACATTGCAGGAGGCACTGGAAGAAAAGGACCCTGGGAATATGACCTTCCCACCCATCCCACCCCACAGCATCTCAGCTGATCCCAGGGATACAGGCAGCACATTGTTCCTCCCCGACAGGTTTGAAGATGCATCAGGTTGTTCATCCCCTACCACCCATCATTAGCAACAGGTCTGTCTCCACTGGCTGCTTGGGCTATGTGCAGGGTCTACTTCCAGGCTTGCTCCCTGTCATGCAATCTGCACACCTATCATGAGCATCCTCCACTAATCCATGTAGTCCACATGATGCCACCACTAGGACAGTTCAAGAGCATTCCTATGAACACAGGCAGCTCTCCCTGTTAACCAAGACGCATGTTCAAAATGCCAACTACAACCATGTGAATGGTATGTCCACACTTGACAATCAGCTCCTTCTCACCATGGCAGGACAGATAGCCATTTCCCTTCCACCAGGAGAGGAACTAGTGACTGGTGAAAGGAACTGTTCCCAGCTTCTCAACTCATCTTCACACAGAATGCTTGTTTCAATAAAATCATGCAGCACTGCAGCAGGACAGATAATTTTTAATTACCTTGTAACAAATTAGTCACACATGTCCTAGGGCCCTTCCTGTTAGAAGGGAAGTGCTTCATTCTCCTGAGACTCGCAGAAACAGGATTGTGTTCTGCGATCACTCTCAAAATGCTCCTTGGAGTTCTTAGAGAGCATCTTTACTACCACTGCAAAGCTCCCTCATGATCAAAGATTGTTGCAAACCTTGCACGTTGCCAAATGGATAATAACACTTCAATGGCTCTGGAAGACAAAGTGCACTGAAACCTTAAAAAGTCTTTGCCGTGAAGACCTATGAACTCTCACGAACTGAAGCACGAGAACCACTGTTTGTGACCATGCACTACAGCAATGCATGCTAGGGAAAGAAGCAGTTTGATACTGCTCCCAAACATTTTTAAGCAGATCGGTTTAGAAAGATCATCCTTGATTCTGCACCACCATGTAGGTAGAGATCTCTGCTGTCTGTGCATGCTCTCAAGAGTCAGTGCAGAGGATTCCCATCCCCTGTGTGTTAGAGAGGCCAGATCCAACAGCAGCCTGTGCTCACGGGGAGCCTTCCAGCTGCACGTACATCTGTTCAAGGCAGTACAGACTAAGCAAGGGCAGCAATAAGCCTGCAGCAGCAGCGGGTATTGTTATTGGATGCAGAACCCTTCTGCTCCTTTGAAACCTGGGGTTCTGGCTGTACCACTGTGGGCTATTTATTCCCCTTCTATGACCACATCAAGGAAGTTGAAGCCAGTAGGCAGAGTGGGTAGAAATGAATTCTACTTGATCAACTATACCTTTGCACAGTCTGCTAATGTTTTCCCATCTCCAGATAAAGACGAGATCCCATGGAGAGCTATGTATCTGAAGTTTTTAGTGGGTCTAAACCATTAGTACCTGGGGTGCTGTAATGTGCTACCTCCAGCAGAAAACACCACATGATCTGCTTTTGTACAGCCGGTCCCTCTGAGCTTCACACTCACTAACAGTTCTCATGGGTTTGGCTGGTTTGCTGTCAGTTTAGAAAGGACGTATGTCCCAGGAAAGCATGTACTCTGGCAAGCTATGACAATGGAAAAACCTACTCACAGGCAGGTTACAAATGAAAAGTCCTAAGGGGTACATTTTTTTTTAGGATATAATGTAATGGAGGTAGCAGATGCTAATGAGGTAACTCAGGAAGAGACACAGAGTCTGCCAGCACAGACATCCACTATAAGAAAGGTGAGACATGCCCGTAAAAATGTTGTAGCCATGGATTTTAGCATTCAGTCATTTGAAAGGTGACTGATGTAGCTTGGATCAAAACAGGTCCACTGGATGCAGTGGGAACAGTGCTCAGTATGCATCTGTGCTGCTTTCCAGGGAGGGAGACAGCAGGGTAGGGACACAAGGCTGACAGCTCCTAGCAGCTCCAACAGCAACTATCCAAGAAGCTTTACCTGGCCCATACTTTTCTAAGACCATTGGCATGCTCCCGAAAAGGTTAACCCATATAATCTCCAAGTCAAATTTAATACATTTTCAGCTGCCCTATTGCTCCACCATTCCAGCTTTCCTAGAGATTTCAAAGAGGAACAAGAGGGAAGGGTCTGTACAAAGCAGACTGTTCATGGCATCATCATGGCCCTGCAGATGTGCCAAGGCATACTGGTGACCAATTCACTCTCTTCAGTCCCAGTGCCAGCATATGAGCCACACAAAAGGCAATGGCCCAGCCCCTTTTCATTCTGGACTTCTATGGCACAGACAAAGTGAGTCAGAGGGTTCTGTGCTCCTCCACTGCAGATTGTTCTGAAGGTCAAGCGCTCCTCATATAGGGGATGCCAGAGTAGAACAGAGAGCTGTAAAACCATGAGGACTGCATGATTAGAAACTGATTTTACAAGAGTTTATGCTTTTAGATGCTGCAAAGCAGCCAGACATTCTGGCTGTTCATTCCAGAGATCTCTGTTGTGCGCTCATCTGAATAAGCTTTGGAGAGGAAGAATTTAATTTTGTTTTGTTCTGAAAGCACAGTTTGTGCCCTGCCCCTCTCCAAGAATGTGACAACAATAATATCACATTATTGCACAGCAATGTCCCCAGTTGGAACTGAGAATTGGAAACACTTAGATAGCAGATCAGCTGACATCAGCCCTACTTCTACAAAGGCTGCAGAGCATCTCTATTGCTTACCCTCCACCCACCAGCACTGATTCTCAACCTTCTTCCTATTAGAATGTTATAAAACCACTTAATCTTGTTCCAGATAAATCCCTATCTTTGTCAAGATTTCTCAGACTGTCAAAAGGCATCACAAAAATCACTTTACTACAAAGGTGGAAAAAGATTTGGCCTTTAAAGATACGGATTGTTTAGCTTTGTCTTGCACCACCCTGCTACTGTTGCCCCTCTCTGGTTGTCTTCCCCATGTTTGTTCTTCCAAGGGTTAATTACAGGGCAGTCTCTATATCCAGATGAATTTTCAGAGGCTCCACTGAGGACCTCTGTAGCTTGGGGATCCACTCTGATGATTTTCCAGATTTCAAAGTTCCTGTGAACATGCCATAGGCAATAATAGATTATGAATAGTTACAGATAAAAATATATTGCATTTCCATTGTCCATGACCAAAATCATTTAAAAAGCATTTTAGTGTGGTATTTTCTTTTAACAGATCAAATCTGGTTTATTTAGTCAATACTATTAATTAGCTATTTGCATTAATATCTGTTCCTACAGGGGATAAACTTTGAAATGTTCCTACAAGCTTGGGAACTCCTGATGAGACAGCCAGTGCCTTCAGTGAAGGACACAGAGACAATGGGCATTGCAAGAATGACTTGTGGCTCTGTATAACAATCCCCTGGTGTTGCTACTATTTGTGCTTTACCAAAGCCTCACCAACTTGCCCTTTTTTTTGTTTTTTAACTTGAGCACAAGAAAATGGTTTAAAGTGATTATAATAGTCATATTAGAAGCAATGTATTCTGCCACTTCCTGTTTCTTGCTGCTGCTCCAAGTTGCAGGACCCCACAGTTCATGGTAAACAAATAAGACAACACTGGGATGCAAGCTGTGAAGAAGTCTGCTCACTCATGTGCAGCTAGAGCTGTTTTGCATAGCACTTTCCTGCCTAAATTGGAGCGTGACTCTGGAGAACACAGCAGGTACTTGTGCCCTTCTCACTTTTGGATTACATATCCCCTTTGGTTTACTTATCCTAAAGATCAAGTGTGTGTACTGATAGTCAGACTTTCCTACTTAAGCGGGTTATGTTTTTCAGAAACATCACTTTTGATCCACTGAGGGGTTGTTTTTTGAGTCAGCATATATATTTTAATACATCATTCCAGCCTCAAAGGCACATGATTAACAGTGCCACAGTTGTTTGGTGCTGTGTTATCGCTGTAAGGAACATGGACTGTACCACTGGCTTTTTTCTTCCCCTCTCCCCGTTCCTGCTGGTGTGACCTTGGCAGCTGTAATGCAACAGATGCCTCTTTCTCGCTTGTTTATCTGTGCAAGAGAGACTTCTGAGGCCCTAACTTCAGTGCCAGCTGTGAATCATCTCCAAATTGGTTTTGCAAAGTTTGCCTCCTCACAGTTTGGCTCAGTATTTCTGCTCCCTGCGATCACAGGGATTAGTCTTCACTGACATTTTTCCCCCACCTCTCCAGTTATTTCTGGGTAGCAGCTGAATCCCTTCCTCACTGATTCAGTATCAGCTCTTTCTGACTGTTGTTTAAGGAGTGGAAGGATTTATTTCTTTGCTCCCTACATTTATTTTTCTCTTTATTTAAACATAAAGTTTTACAGAATAACCACAATATATATTTCATAACTCAACTATCCAGGTCAGAAAAAGTAAGAGCCCCGAAGTGATGAGAGAACAGATAAAATACACCACCCCCACCCCCTCAATTACTGTCAGAGAATCCCCATCTTCAAAACAGCTGCATACATATTAGACTATTTAGAAGCCTACTGTTTGGAAAAGGGAGAGCCTCATCTTCATTTTTAGCAGTAACAGTGATTTATAAGATGAATAAATGATCTGCATATAGGCTGATGACTGGTTTAAATGTAAATGTTGTGAAAGGCTTCTTATGTAAGCACATACAATCGCCTGAGAGATCCTCATACATAAAAGCCACAGCTGGAGCAAGTGGATTTTAAGCATTTGTTTTATGAAGTACACTTTTCATTGCAATGGTTGTTATTTTTCATTTGGTTTTATATTGGCTTTAAAAAAAAAAAGAAGAAAAAAACCTTGAACTTACAACAGGATCTGTACACCTTCAGTAGTGAAGTTACTCAAAATACTGACACTGTCAAAGCAGACAGATGCACATAACACATTTATCTTAAAGATGCTATGTTTAGTTAGCAGTTATACCACCACAACTAATGAGGTCTCACAAGTGATGCCAGCACAACAACCAAATGTCCTCAGTTTCTGAACTAAAAAACCTGACACGTGGCTGCATCAGATCCTGCAGGCTGGGCAGAGCTGAGCACAGCTTTACACAGTGGAGAGGATCTCCTTGGGATTGCTACCACCTGTAGTAATGGGTGCGACCATTGGACCCTGAGGAGCAGCCACCCATTGAACTTCATGGTAACTTCTCACAAATGTTCCCAAACAACACTAAGAGGGGCAAAGGTGTCAGCTCTGGCACCCACAGCAGTGTTTTCACTGGAGTTTACAAATGGTGCACAGGTACATGTCACTACACTCACTTTCCCTTTTGATGCCTCATCGCCCACCTTTCAGGACTGCAGGTCTTGCACAGTACATGTCCTAAAGCAGAGGATGGCTAAAACTTGTTACCAGTATTTTTAATGCCTGCTACTGGAAATGCTATTTACGGAAAAAGGGCCAAATGAAAAAGTCTACCCAGCACCCCTAAGACAGAGGTAAAGGTATTTCTTCATTAAAAAAAGAGAAAGGAGGGATAAACAGAGTTGACTTACTACTAGTACAACCTCAACAGCCTGCTTTCTTTGTGATGACACAAACAGAAATCAGAACAATGCCTTGCTCTAGTTTTTAAAAAGCTTGACCAGCTCCACTTGGAGCCCCTCTGAAAGGTTTCACTTTCAGAGAATGAGAGGTGCTTTTCAAAAGCACGCTAGCACTACACTTTTGCTTTAAACTGCCTACATGGGGTACTCTTCCATTCTGAAAATACTGCTCAAACCAGATGCCCAACTCACTTGAAACCAGTTGACACAGTAAAGTGGAAATCTTACTGCATGATATGCAAGCACATACAAGACATAACTGCCTGAATACAAACTTAAATAGCATAAGTAATTCAAGTGATGTAGCAGCGAGGTCCTGTTGCCACCCATTTATTTGACCTGCTTGTAAGACAAAAGAATTGATGCAGAAGGGATGCTTAAGGTCTATATACTCTATACGTCTTACTTAAACCTTCTGGAGAACAGTAAGGGTCTAAACACAGCATAAGACCTCTAAAAGAGGGTAAGACATTCTTTACTTAGCATTCATAATGTTCATCAATTACAGGGCCATAGCAGTTATTCAGCAATGCCACCTCGGACACTCAGGCAGAGCTGGAGCAAGGGCAGCTTGCACAGAGCTTGATGTACTGCAAGCAGAGAAGGTGTGAAAGCCCTCACATCTCCACTTGAAATGACAAAGAGTGCCTCAACCTTGTCCCAACCTGCCCCTACCAGAAGCAAGAACAAGGCTTTAAAAGGCTGTGATTGTCAGTGGCACATCGGCAGGAGCAGCAGCAGCAGAGGTGGAACATCCAAAATGTACAGGCAGCATAAAAAGTCTCTTGCCAGGGTTCCCTGTGTCTTCCCATCTGAAATGTTTGTTCCTTTGAGGTCTAGCAGACAGGCAGAGGAAGGGTGAAGCAGTAAGAGTAAGTAGCAGTGACTTTGGTACAGGTATGTGCTCTGGATGTCTAAGCACTGCTGTAGGGTCCCAGGAGTGGTGAGCAGCATACATTATGGGACTGAGGACCACTGCTTACACATAATGACTCAATATGACTTTGAGATTGTCCCACTGCAGTTTGCAGTGCTTCACTGTTTTTTCTGATTATGAACAAAATAAATTACAGCCTCCCCAAAACTTTACACAGACACTTACTGTGATGTACTTAATCAAACCTTCCCCCACAAAACCAAAATCAATAAATGCATCCTTTCTATAGCACTCACAAGTGAGTTTGTCTCCAATAACAGAGTTTTCACCCTATTATTGTTTGATATATCTGTGACCTTTCCATTTTACCATATTCTGAAGACAGGAAAGAAGTAGTAATGACAGAAACATTTCAGAGTAGCCTACAGCTGAATCACAGAGCACGTCTCTGAATTATACCATGGGGGGGGGGGGCGGGAAGTGACTTCCTTTAGGAAATAGCACAAGGATGAGAATTTGAGATATCTGGAGTCTAACAGAAAGTTCCATAACATTGCTACGCAACTCCTACAAGTCCTAGGAGCTATAACAGACCCAAAACATTATACAAGAGTGGGCACTTCCCCCCCCCCCCCAGATACATATCCCTTAGGAAACCATGAATATGGGATTTGAGCTCGAGTATGATAGCGTACCAGACAGTACTATATGCTTCAATATTCACAAATAACTAATGCAGGTCTTATTCATATACCTCTCAAACTGCACATAATTACACGTGTAATATGCCCATCGTATGTATACATTAAAAAAAAAAAAAAAAATCACATCACATGTACATCACTGATACAAGTGACACAAGTGACTGCCTGCATATTCTGTAGCACAATAAAAATGTCCCCAGAGACAAAAGCTGAGCCCACTCCTGCTTCCAGTTGTCAGCCAAGCCTTCTGTTATCCCAACCTACTGACTAGATATAAGAGGAGATGCAGGACTTAAAACTCGTTGGCTAAATGTCAGCAGGGGAGGCAATAGCAGATCAATACCATGTGCCTGGAGCAGGCTTTGCTGTAAACAAAGTGTTCTGAAAAGCCCTGGGTCATTGCCCAGCTCTACCTGTGAAATATCTGCAAGGGCAATGCATTGCAACTGGGCAGTTTACAAAGTCTCACCTTCATACATGAACTCACACTGGAAAAAAAGTTGCAACATCCATCACTGCACGCTCTGCTGAGCAAATCAGACAGTTTAAAACAGGAAGGGGCAGATTTCATCACACTTGAGAACACTATCAGCCTTTTATTGTAAATATTACCCAAAGACAGTCTTTTGGACGTATTTTCCAGGGATAATAAGGCAGCTTAGGGCTTATATTTATTCATGGAATCTGCAGTCTTTTCATTTCTATTGTTCTCCTCTATGTATCACGATTTCTGCTGGTGTTGGAAGCGGCTACAGAATAGGACATACAGAGGCTTAAGCTTTAAGAGCCTGGAATAGTGGAAATAGAAGTTGGACAGTGGAAAAATAAAATCGATACTATCTACCTTATAAAGCAATCCAGAGCGCTGAATAGTTGGTTAACTACTTTTCACCTCATGTTGCATTTTGCTGATACCAGGACAAGCAACAGCTACTCTGAAAGGATTAATATGAGGAGGAAGCATAATAGATTGATGGGAAAAGTATACACATTCATGCTTGCCCATAAATCTGAGCTCAGCATGAAAGGGAAACTATGGTACAAAGCTTTAACAGACAGAGCTCTACAACAGTACTTTGCCTGATCACTTTGCTCCTTTCCAGTAGTCAAAGTCAAATTAAATGGGAAAATTCTAACCAACAGATCAGGCTTTTAATTATGTCCAGAAATGAAGTCAAGAGAGAAGCTTTCCAAAACATTAATCTATTTTCAATGTTTTTTTTTTCCTCTTCATAGATGCCAGAGACAGGCTGCATGTGATTAAAAGTTACAAAAATAGCAGAATGGTCAGCTGTAGTCTAGAAAGGATACCTTAATTTTATACTTTCTTCAAACTACTTTTACTTCAGATAGTATTGGCAGCAGAATATTCACCTGATACAACAGTTCATCGTACCATTTAGGTACTAGCCTGAGATTGTTGGTTTGCCCAAGTGCTAGTTACAGAAGGCAAATAAATATTAATGTATAGTCCATTATTACATTTTAATGCTTTCTTATCAACTGGTCCATTAGGATGACATCTATTGTAATAAAAAAATTAACTCCTTTGTATCTCCTTGCTAAATAAACTCTGCAATACCATCATCTTTGGTACAGACACATTCTTTAGCAACACAGAGAATTCAAGCAGTTCCATTAAAGAGACCTTTATAAAAGATGTAATTTTCTCCCCAGTAAAAGTACGGCAGGTTAACAGAAGTTAACATAACCATGGATGATAGAACTAATCCTTATGATACATAAAGGCATTTGCTGAAGGAGTGGAGCCCACATTGTGTTTTCAAGCATGGTACCAGAACACTTCTTCACTTTGGCTTTCCTTCCATGAGGAAAAAAGGGTTATTTAATTTACCTGGGACAAATCCTTTTCTGGAAGAAAGAAACTTAAGTCTATTAATCTGAATTTGCACTGTAAGTGAGGCTTAAATTTCTATAATCAAAGATACTTGATTGCTTTAAAAGGCTGGTAGAACTTCCATCCTGGCAAAATCCTATGCATCTTCTCCTCCCAGGCACTAAAGCTCCTTGACATCACTCTGGCTCTGTAAAGTGGCTGTAAGTGCAACGCACATCAATTTTAAAGCCTCCTTACACAGTCAGAGAAATGCAATGCAGACACAGTATAAATGAAAATCCATTTTTGTGCGCTGAAGTCAACACAAAAAAGCACCTATTCATAAAATAGTTCTGTAGTATAGTTGCATACAATCCATATAGTCAACATATTAGGAATTTGTCGTAATGAAAATAGATGAAAAATAAATGTTGGGGTTTTGGGTTTGGGGTTTTTTTTTTGTTTGGTTGGGTTTTTGTTGGGTTTTTTATTATTATTATTTGTATAATAGCAGCATTCAGGACCTGCACAGACATCTCTTTGGGCTAGAGATGTTTCCAACAGAACAAAAGACCCTGATGAAAATAATTTACAGTGCCAAGAAGAATATTCTGCCTGCCATCTGCCCAGCATACTGCGCTCTACTCCTAAAGAGATCATTTTTACTATTAGTGAGTTTCTCTGTCCACATAGGAAAGACTTCTTTTTTTTTTCCAGTACTCACTTCTGAGGCACCCTGTTAAAAGACTCTGTGTGCAGCGTTGCATCTCTCCCCATCCTTTCATAGACTGTTTCAAAGTACCATTCCTAGATACAAAAAGCTGGAACGGTTCATATCATCGTTCAATAGCTTTCACTGATGTTACATCTCCATTTGGGTTGAGCAAGGATTTAAAAGGTGCAGATCCCTGCACAGGTTTCCAGCCCCTGTCAGTCCTCCGACGGCAGCTGAGGTTTGATGCACCCTCCACTGAAACACGTTGTGTTTCTACTGGCAGCACTGGGCTTGAACACTAAGACTGCAGCCTTGCTGGGGGCTGGGACCTGGACTTTACCCTGCAGCTCAGTGTTACAGAAATGTACAGCTTTGCATTAAGTATCACGAGATAATTCAAAGTACAGGGCTTTTTTCCTTTCGTACAATGCACATCTAAAGAGTCATTCATGAATGAGACTCCTGATCCATACATAGTGGGACATGATGGCATATTTACAGCCCAGAATCCATTACAGTTAATATTGCACTATTTACACTCATCTGCCATAAATCTAATACTGTTGTTATGGCTGTCCAGTTTAATGTGCTCTAGGAATGCTCTTCAAGCCACTATCAATTACATTTGCAAATAAACTAATGCCCTGTGTTAAACAAAACATTCTTCCTCTGAGAAATTTAGTACTTTGCATCTATTCTAAGTAAATCTTGTGTTTTATTTAATTAAACACCACAGAAGATTACAATGATCCAGTAAACATTAAATGAAAACATCGATCCTACAATAATTATGTTGGGTAAGCCATGAACTGCTACCAATAACATAATCATGATGCATCAAACTCGATTACAACTTCAAAATAGTCCTTTAATTTCACAGTAATTATTTAATGTCATTTTCAACTTGACTCTTCTGCCACTGACATTTTCAGAAAGCTGTCTCTAATTTAAAGGCTGATACTTTGCGACTTCAGTCTAGACACCTGTCATACAAGCTACCTGGTAGCATGAATCTTCTAGAATAAATCTGTGTTCTCATCTTCTTCCTCTAGACACTGCTGTTTGAAAGACTAGAACCAGCAGGCCCATCGAGCCATACACTTAATACCCAACACAGACATTCCTATTTCTTTGTACTTTGCAACCCTACAGGACCCTGACAATGGTCTGTACTGGCCACTCTTAACTCTTAGAGAATTCCAGAAAGATTTCGAAGGGCATGGCTTTGACTTCTTTCCCTTCTGTATTAAAAATAAAAACAACTAACTCAAAACCCAATGAAAGCCCAGACCCAGAGGTCTGCAAATGAGATGCGAGGAGAATTTACAGCGTAGTTCATTGTGCCACCAGGGACATGTGATGTAAGAAGAACTATCTGCAATATAGTGTCACATAATGGGTGCGACTTTATCAGACATCATTCCAGCCTCACTACTATGGTTTAAAAGGCAATACCAATTCTCATTAGATCCATAGCACAGCTCTTAAAATGTCACTTTTCCCTTACAGATCAGGAGTCTTTCCAGCAGCCTTCTCTATAATTATGTTTATTATCAGCATCAATTTCCATTTCACCATTCACCTCAGAGGAACAGCAGATGCCTTTCAACATTTACAAGACAAACTGACAATAATTGCTTTACCCACTACGGAAACACAGTCAGGGCTGAGATGAAGTGAGGCAGCTCTTCCCAAATCACAGCAACCCCTGATGACAAGCTAGTCGGCAATTAAGAAATAGCATCGGACATTTTTTTTTCCAGGATTTCCTTCAGCCACCAACCTTTTACACAGGGCTAAAATACATTTGCAAAGAAGAAAAGTATTTATAATACAGGATAGCGTGGACAGGCATGTTTGGAGAGACTGCTAGAAGGTGCAACTAAATCTTCAGGAAAGAATTACGTACGGAGATTTCTTTAAATCTCTCACTCTGTGAGGCATGCGAGAAGCCCAAATTCCATTTAAAAGAAGAAAACAATAAATTTCTGACCTTACTGAAGAAAGGGAAAAGCTTGACTTCATTAACGCAAAAAGTGCAAAACCCAGAAGAGAGATAAAGAGGCCCAAAAATACATTCCCTTTTAAAATGCCAATACTGTTTATCTTAAATGCCGATACTCCTTTTCTTTTTAGTGTGGATTATTACTTCCTGAACATTCAGGTCTGACAGTACAGCCATTCGCCCACCCAAACATTTAGCAAACTTGGCAATACTTAGCTCTAATAACTTCAAAGCCTCAGAAACATCACCATTTCACGCATCAGATCTGTTTAAGAGCAGATACAAAGTACTGCTCACAAGCCAGAACAGAAACAATATTGTCGCAGCAATAAAACCATGGAATGGGAAAAAAAAATAAAAATCACAGAAATATTACCCACTTTCAAGTTCCATAAAAAAACAAAACAAAAAAAAGTACAACAAAACAATCAAAAGCGAACAAGATTTTGGTCATGCTGCTTTCACTAGAGAAACTAAAGGAAAAATAACAGTTTAACACAGGGTAATGAAATTATACATTTTCTTCTCAGCTTGAAAAAGGCTGCCTGCCTAAAAATTAATTTAAGCTAGCCTTCAATATGTAAAATTTAAAGGCTTTTTCTGGTTTTGTAGTTAGTTTTGCTATTGCTATCTACGATACAGTGATACTAAATTGAATGAGTGCATCAATCTGGCAAATATTGTAATAAAACTGGAGCCTGTAAGTACAGCTGCTTTACAGGTGAGGCCATTCCTGAATGAAGGATCTCTCCGCATCAGCGGGCAAGATAAAAACCACAAAACACATTACATTGGATCAAATCGATGATCAGTTTAGCACAGCTCGTATTATGACAGCCAGAATCAGACAGAATAAAGTGCAAAAAGACTTTTACAAATGTGCTTAAAGGCACAAATTTTCTGCTGCTAAGAGATATTAATATTCTTTCTGAAAACTTTTTTATACCTTTCTAATCTTTACGCCTGTAAGTGTGAATGCTTTTTGTTTATGTAAACACAGAGAAGACCTGACTAGAAAGTACAAGCGGGTGAATTAATTCTGTAGAAAGCATAATTAATTCCAGATAGTGTGAAAATCAGGAAGAACGCTGCGTTTCCAGCTTAGCTTTTATCTTCATGCCTAGTACTTAGAATTTGAGTTAAGTCATGGAGCTTGACTAGCACTTCTGAAGTAGGCTACTGCTAATCAGAACAAGTGATATTCTTAGTTTTGACACAAATTTCCATATTCTTCCCAAACCTGGAAGAATTCTTCTCTTGGCCCCTTCTCATGGCAACAAGCTCCCCGTGTGAAAATCCAAAAATGTCCAAGTTGAACTCAAACATTGGAAATGTCAGGCTTTCCACTTGTTCAGAAGCATCTGGTTTCCCTTCTCCAGATCATGCCTTGCAGCAGAACCCCAAATGACACAAAGTAGTATCTGGAGAGGTGAGTAAGAAGGAAAACTAACAGGAGTCTGAGTGGGAAATCTCATTGCTCTGGTTTCTGCTACCTGGTTTCTTCCTGTAGCTTCTTGTGTATTGGTTCAAGAATGACCATGCCCATTTGTCCATCTGTATGTGAGGAAGGGGAAAATATGTCCTGGTACTCTGTTTAGTTCCATCCCCTTCCTTCATTCTCTTTTACTGTGAGAGAAAAGGGCTCCAAATTTTCAGGTGCCTTGGCCCTATGCCCCCCCCACATCCCTCCCTTCTTCTGCCCTAAGGTTATTTTGTACACCTTCAATCAGAAACACACCTCTTATTGCCTGACTGCTGAATGACTGTGGGGTTTTATTTGTCCAACAACCTATCTCCTCCTACAGGACACCATTCATTCCTGCCCAGCTCCTTCAGACCTCAGCACCTTCCAAATCCCCCATCCCAGGACCTTCTTCTCCCCCAGACATGCCACAGGTCCATCTACTGCATTCTTCTTCTGCAACCATCTTCCATGCTTCTTAATCACCCAAGGGATAGGCAGTGATACAACATCTCCCCTCTCCACAGTGCCCTCAGCTCCTTACACCCACTTTTCATTCTCATGCATGGGGTAAAATTGGGGATGCCAATTCCCATCAGGAGACTTGCCTTTCATGGACCACAAGTTGACACCTGAAGAATCCTGTGTTGCAGTTTGATGTCCTCTTTGTAGTCTCCTTTCCAAAACTAAATAACAGCAATTTTTAACAATTTCCCTGTGTGTTAGATTTGCTCAAGCCTATCAACATACCCATCAGGTATCTCCGAGTCCAGCTCTGCATGCAATGTTCCCAATGAAGCTACAGTGCTTACTTATATAATTATATTTATATAATTACCCTCTGTATTATCCTCCATCCCATTTTTTATGCATTTTAACATGCATTTTGTTAATTCTTTTTTTTTTTTCCTGAATCCTGCTAAGCTCCTGGCCTCAGTGATGTATTGTGGTGATGCAGCTCCAGAGGTGCACTGTCATCCAAGCAATTACTGTTGTCCATTATCCACTAATTTCCTTGTCTATAGAAAAACTCAAGGTCACACTATTCCACTGCAGCTTTGAGCTGATCATCCAAAAGAATATGCCACTAATAATTACTATTTAAATGCTAGAATAGATGAATAGCAAACACATTAACAGTGGTTCAGCTATGAAGATTATGCTAGAGTAGGTGCTTACCACAATGCCACATCCTTGAAGGTGCTGAGTACTTAAAATTCCTATTTGCATTCTTGCTGGATCAGTGCAAGAGAGCGTTCTGGCATGGTAGAGTGCAACACAGAGAACTGCACTGGAGGTATGCATGAAAAGTGTGATCCCTTTACCCCGTGGGACAGATCCTAGTGTCACAGTCTGACTATAGTTCTATCTGCTTTGAATAAAAAGCTCACCTGGAAGAAACCTGTTGCAGCTTTTTCTGTCTGCAAAAGCAAAGTGCCCCAAGAAAGAAACGCACATAGCAAAAAGCAAGGAGGGGGGGAAATTGTGCCTCCAATCCATGCCTACTGCCTCACGACACAGCAGGGTCGATGTAACACTGACCTCTATCACTTTGAAACATGAGGAGACAAGGAGAACATCACACACAGGACAGGGATGGACAACTGCCCATTGATGTTGCTTCCAGAGGCTCCCATCTCCAAACAAGTGTGGGAATCCTCCCTGGGGAAGGAGCCCAGTGCAGAGGGAAACACTGAAAATATCGTACTGCATTCTTCATCTTCTGTTAAATATTTCCTGACATCACTTTCAGCTGCGCTTGAAACAATCTACTTTGCCCTCATTAACACTGAGCTTCATCAAATACATAATTGTGCCTAAAGGGCAGCCTCTGCCAACTGCAGACATAAGACTTTACAGAGACTAAAAGTTATCGTGCACAACTTTGGATGGCCTGTCATGGTCCTGCCCCCTATCGAACTGTGGCACAAGGAAGGACAAGATTTCCTCCTTTTTCCTCTACAATATTTTAAGTCTAATGTTTAAACCATTGTAAATGTTGCACAAGGATGTAAAACATCTAATGCTAGTAGATAGCGCACCAGTCATGTTTGCTCTCCAGCTCGCTGCTATCCTTCTGCAATGTTACTATTTGCTCCTCCTGAGCTAATTTTTCATCATTTTCAGAAGATAATGTGTGTTTATTAAGTAGATCAATATTTTTCATGCTAGGCTTTCAGGAAAGTCAGATAAATGATAGACTTTGCTTGTCATTTGTCTTTTGGTGCAATAATGTGTTTCAGAACCTTGTGTAAATTTACAAGCTGAGAACTCCCTTTTCCCAAGTTCAACCAAACCATCTTCCTTCATGTGCTTGTAGAAGCAAAACATACTTCTCCTTTATCATTTATATTCTTACTGAAGAATTGCACTGGCAATGGATTTTTTCACGAGCTTTGTTTATATATAGCAACTGCATTAGCCCCTCTGTCCAATCGCCTTGAACCACCCCATCCTTGGAGATGGATCAAAAAATATCTACCAAAGCTTTCAATTCCACTTCCAGCTTCCACCTCCGTTCTTGGCTGTAACTCATCTGGACCCAGCACCTTGTCAACTTTTAACAGCTCTAATTGCCTAACTACCTGCTCTGGCATAATCATAAAACCTTTCAGCATTTCGTATTGCCCCCAGGAAAATGTATTCTCGTCTCTGATATGACCTTCAGCTTTTTCTCTTAATACTAATGTCAAAGAACTTGCGGAGGCTCTTTGCAATGACAACCTCATCTGTCACTCCCTACTCATGTCTCTTGGTGCCCTCGTTGATCTCTGCATTGCTACACTATTTCTGTGATATTTAAGGACATTGCTGCTGTTTATCCATAATCCAGTTAACGTCTAACTGGACCAGCTTAATTTTTTGATGCCTTTTTCCTTTCTCTGTAAAATAAAAATAATGAAAAAGTCTGCATAAAGTTGAGGTTTTTTTGGTTTTCTTTTTGGGTTTTTTTTCCACAACAATGATGTGATAAAACTGACAGCTGCATTGACCAAAGGGCCTATTTATTTATTTTTTTTAAAAGGAAAATAATAATTGAACATTCCCTCGCTCTCTCTATAAATGTGCACACACACGTTTGTTTGGGAATTGATTTTGGATGTGTTCTAGTTTAGAGAGGTAATTTTCTTTATTCAAACTTTCATCACATTGGGATGCTCATGAGAGGAAGAGAAGAAATCATTTAAAATAAAAACCTGTGAGTCTTTACATCCTTTGAGTTGCTGAGATATTGTATTCATGTTTGCAGAAGGGACTGAAGGGCTGACACGCTGCAGGGAACCTGCTCTCAGCAGAGACTCTTAGGACCAGACTCTCATTTACATTAAGCTTCCTCGTGTCCTACTCTTGTCAGAACAATGTGAGGGAGAGTTAAAAGAAATTAAAATTAGAATGCCATCTTTCCCAGTAACCTGGCTTTCCCCTACCTTTTTTCCCCCCATATACTACACACTTTTCTAAGCACCAGGCTAAACTACCCATCACACACGATCTGCTCAAATGCCTTATTGCTGGTGCCAGTTTCCCCATTCTTAGATGCATTTTCTCACACATCTTCCCTTTTGCCATAACATTACTTCTGTTTTCTCTGTTGAAACCTGTAGTAGCTGCTATTACAGAGTAGCTGTTTTACCCCTTGGGTTAATCAGCCAATCCATGTTCTTTTAAAACCACTCTCACTAACCAGTTCCCCCTTCATCTTTGCTACTAGTTTTTGTGTATATTCAAACATCTCCTTGGTAGTAAGGCACACAAACAGTAGTGATCGAACAGAGAGGAGAGATTCCCTGCCCCACGTGTGACACGTGCCTTGAACAGCCCCAACAGGCATTCAGCTTTTGGGGAGTAATATCGCATGGACAACAGAAGTCTGCTTTTCTCATAAAGGGCTTTCAACCAGACCAGGGTTTTTTTAAGCATATTCCCTTCCTCCACTTCACACAAACGCATTAATTTGTGTTACGCAGAGATGAAATTAACTCCATTATCTGTGAGTGTTTATCATCTCTATGTCCCTTTGTAGTCTTTTTCTTTTCTGCCTATTACTCACAGTTCCTCCCTATACAGCATCACGCACAAATTCATTAACAGGCTGTTTACTCCCTCTTCAGGATCATTAAATGAAGATGCTAAATGAGACCTGACCTAACACAGACAGCTGCAATAAGCATTTCCTTGTAAATGGAGTCTTTGTCATTTATCAAAAACTTTGTACTAATTTTCAGTCCACTCAAGGTTGTTTACACTGAGGCAATTTCTACAAGTTTTCAAATTTAGGCTTGGCTCGTTATTTTACTTTGACAGAAGTTAGTAAAATAGACCCATAACACAAACCCCAGAGTTCTTCAAGACATTAAACTGACCTCTGCAGACGCTCCCTCCAAATCAGTAAGAAAACCTGAATATATCTATGGAATCAGCAACATCATGAAACAAAACTGGTGATCCTTGGTTATCTCCGGAGTCAGAAAGGTCATGTATAGGGTACCACTCAGCCCTGGGCTATTGAAGGACAACGACCAAGTGGAGAGAGAGTCCCGAAGAGGCTCACAGATTTCCAAAAATACATCATATCTGAGGAAAAGCTTGAAAGAATTCAGATGGTTTAATTTAGAGAGGCAGAGGCTGAGGAGAGATGAGATGTAACTTCTCTGAGGAACAGCATGGGTATAATTAAACTTGCCTTCGGACAAAAGAATGAACTAGATGACCTTTAGAGATCCTTTCCATTCCTATTTTCTCTGATGCTTTGATTGCATAGGTCGCCTGCTCAAACTTCTCTTACAGACAGCAGCTGTCACAGCCAGACCCTCTGCAGCCCTGAGCCTCACATTTGAGGCTCAAAATGTATCCACCGCCGCTCCAGGGTTGCATCTCCCTTCAGATCCCATGGCTGAGGCAGTGGATGCTCAGTCTCCTGCCAAATCTGCATTTCAAGGGCAGGAAATTCAGCAAGTGCCATAATAAGGGCAAGAGCTGGAACTGCTGCACCTCAGGACACCAGGGCCAAGGTGGAAGTCCTTGCACTGGGCATCAGAGAGCACCTCAGTTCTGGATGCTCCACTGAGACACCCACACCAGGGAAGGGAGACACTCAGCACTTCTGGCAAGGTAGATCTCAGTGGCCTACTAAGGACTGGGAAGTTTCTTTGCAGCGTTGCTGTGTATTAAGTGGTTCATTCTGCCCTTTACTGAAGCTGCATATTCCTCAATTCCTGCTGCAGTTATGTTATTGGTATTTTTTTTACATTTCTAACCATGCTCTTGGCCTCTCTAATGAAGAGGTGTCATGATACTCAGCACAATTCATTACCAGAGAAAGGACTTGCCTCTAGTCTTTATTTCTGCTAATACTTAGAGACAAACATTTTTCCTCTCTTTTTCTTTTCCACAAATCCTTCCTCACCATTCCCAGCACGCTGATGAAGGAATGTCTACCTTCCTGTATCTATCCCCATCTCTAAAACAGCTGCTTTTTATGCTTTCTTAGATTTGTGAATTTGCACAATTTACAGATATAAATACTTTAACTGTAATAAGTCTGACATGTTTTCTTTCACGGCCATGCCCATAAACCTCAGATTAAATCTGCTGCTTAATTAATTTGCACTCAGAGTTCCTGTCTCTCTTTCCTCAGAGCAATGCTTCTGCTCTGGTTTGTGTTCCCTGCTGCACTCACCACCTCTTCCGCTTCCCTGCCAATAGGAGTTGATTCATTCTCTCAGGTATAAGCTCATCTGTACGGGCTGCATACAGCTGGACAAAACTTCTCATATTTAGAAAGAACTGTCAGTTCAGACATTTGGAAGGGGGGGATATTTGGTTTTATTCAGACACTTCAGGTAACTTTATACAACTATCCTGTTTGAACATGGAAAGAGGAAAAACTACCAGTATTTGCTTTAGAAATCTGTTTGAGAGCTAGTTGTGTAATGCAGCCCAGAAAGGAGACACAAATCTTGGTGAAACAAGCACACACAATCTTTTCTTTGATCACAGAGATTCAGGTAATCCTTTTCCCTCATTCCCTCTGCTCATTTACCTACAAAAACATGCTCTCACCCCATCCCCTTTTGACTCCTTACGGCTATGCTCCTGCCCAAGGTCTCTGCAGAACCTCATCCCACCAGTGTCCCCAGACCAGGCAGGTCACCCCACATTTCCAAGGAAAAGGAGAGACTATTGCCAGTTCACCTTTCTCTCCAACAGCTCAGGTCCTGCCAACCCAGACAGCCCAGTGATTCCTCCACTTTCTTCACCTGGCAAGGCAGACACACACGTAAGGCACCAGGAGAGTTGAATTCATGGTAAAAACCCATCCCCTACAACACACTGCTGGCTAATAGCTACTGTATAGTTCCCCTCCACCACCAAAACAAAGATGAGAGGACTATATATGCAAAAGCTGACTATGTCAGACCTCAAACACAGCAAGGTTTCTTGCTCTCTCCTTTCCCACCTGCGGCCAGGCATTACTGGCTCTGAGAGCTAGTGGGGCATCCATAAAGGAGATTAGATTAGTAATTATCACCTATGAGCAACGACCCACAGATAGGAAAACACTAGCACTGAATAATTACAGACATAAGGTAATGGATGCAGGAGTACTCTGTACCAGTTCTGCTAAAGAGTAAGGAGATTGGGGAGGTAGATATTTCCTTTTGCTTCAAAAAAAACCCAACCCAAAATCATCCCTCTTTTACCACCCAATAATATATAAAATAATGCCCATTTCTATTTTAATCCCTTGTTTCCTTCTGCAGAAGCAGGGACCATGGACTGTGCCAGACCATGGTGCTAGCTGTCCCCACAATGCTAAGGTCCATGGAGAGCAGGATGAGTTCCCAGAAATCACAGGTTGGGCAGTGCCTGACCAGACACCCCACGGCCTCAAAACCTGCCAAGCAGCCCCTGCCAGAGCCTCACACAATGTTTAAAGGCTACCCAGGACTTGCATTTGGTTTGCAAAGGAAACACTTTGGTAACCAAAGGCAATGTGAGGACCGCTAGGGAGACTTTGGCAAATGCCCTTATCCCATATTATATATAAACACATAAATATATATACACACATGTGGGGACTTTTCTGTAGTGGCTGGTTGATTTCTACTACAGACTGCTTGCAAATCTATATGCAAGAGCCTGTCTAAGCAGCTCAACATGCCATCTATATATATTTCCACTGCATCCATGGCTACAGCCTGGCTGTCCTCTACACCAGGTATTACTTTAATGAAATGCTAATACTCAGAAACAGCCGAGCAACTGTCTGAGCAATCAGGCAGCAAAAGCAAGCAATGACTTACAGAATGGATTATCCAGATCCCACCATCCAGAAAACTATTTACTAGATTTTATTTTCCTCAGTAAAAATACTGCACTTGGTAAATCTCTAAGTTAAAGGAAATTAAACAGATAAAAGAACTGACCCCAACCATGAATATAGTTGTGCCGTATCTTAGATCAAATCAATTTGCACAGGCTGTAAGAAATGAAGAATGGGATTATAATGGATTATTTCAGTACAAGCTTTTGATGTTTTGTGTAAATGTTTTTGGTATTTTTTTTTCCAGAGAGATGTTTAACGACAACTGCTGAAAATCTATAAAATGCAATACTTGTGAGCACCATGTGCTGCCTTGAAGTTGTGAGTGAAATTGCATGCAGAGGATAAATACATGTTCATCAGCAGGATGCCTACTAACAGAAGAAACAGTATTAAAGTATTTCTATTCTAAGACTTTAGCACTACAAATCCCAGGTGAAATCTTACTATAGCAAGCATAAACCTCATGTATTATCCAACCCAAAAGAAAGAAGTTCGTGGAGCAGGAGAAAACCATGCTGGCATATTACTAATCACAGAGGCACGGAATGGTAGGGATTGTAAGTGACCTCTGGAGATCAGCTTATCCAACGCCCTGCCATATTTACTAATATGTAAATCGTGTCCAACAGAGTACTAAAGGCAGAAGCATTCAACCCTCTAAATCCTGGAAAATATCATTATCACTTGGAAAATTTCATTATCCCTTACATCTGTCCAGCATCTTTGTTTTCAACCATCTATGAGCGTCAGAGTTTTGCCCAGTACACTGAAAAATCCATCTGCATCCAGAAATACAAACAGGGAAGGAAAACCCCACAAGTTTTTTACATTAACAGAACTGCCTCCTCCTTGTCAGCAACCTGCCAGGAAAAGTCTTTCTGAATCAAGCAGCTCACCACACTGAAACCTTTCCAGGTTCGTGATAACCTCAGCCTGATCTTAACCATTCTGGCCTCTCCAGAGAGTTTGTTTGGAGATAAAAATGAGCTACATACTGCATCTCTTCTTTTCAAAGGCAGACTAAATGAAAATTTAAAACAAAGTCCAGGTGATAAGAAGGGGGCAGAGCCCTTAAACAGCCCAAGACTGCTGTTCAATATATAAAATAGTGAAAAATGCAATACTTGCTCCCTTTGTAACCTCAGCTTGAGAGTTCTTCATTTAAAACCTCACCAGTTTAATCATCTCTCTTTTAAAGAGAGAAAACTAGCATCCAGCAATGACTTATAGTCACTCAAAGTCATTGTCTTTGCTTAGCTGTGACTGTAGTTGCCACTACATAAACTGCATAGACCCATTATGTTATTCACATTACTGAGGTGTGACAGATAATAATACAAATACTGTTTCAGGTCCTTATGATACATCTACTGTGGATACTAAGAAAGTACTTGTCTTATTGGGTGGTAAGACTGGTTTCTTGAGTTTGGTTTCTATATAAAAACTAAACACATGAACAGAGCAAAGAAAAATGTTATTTATAATCCTAAATATCATAGTATTCCCCAAAGTGACAAGATCAATATTGCAGCTTGGCACTTGGTACTGTGACAGATGGTGCTATTAAAATACTGAACATATCTTTCCTGATGAAAAAAAAAAAAAAAACAAACCAAAAAATCATAATGAGGACATTATATGTTGTCCTCATCCAATTTGCATTTTAGGTTACAAAAAAAGGTAAAAGAAAGTAGAAAACACTTGTGCATTCCTCTTTCAAATATAACAAAACACTAAAAAGGGCTATTATATCCTTTCTGGAACAGAGAAATGAGGGATGCTTGCAGCACTCTAAAAACTGTCAGAAAAGAGTTTTCATTATGTTCCCAACTGTATTTTGCATTAATTTCACCACGGCTCTTTCATTTTTAATACAAGTCTGTATGAGAAGAGACGAGGTTGGGAAGATTACTGATGTCTTTGTGAGCAGCTCCATTCTGTCTGCTGGGAGCCTTGCAAAACGTGCCTGAGAAAGCTCGGGTAAGAGTCAGTTGTTTTCCGATTCTCCAGATATTTTAAATGAAGATTAATTTAGATATTTACTATGGGTCAGCACTCGCGGAGCTCATTGTACTGCTGAAGATCCTCCCAGCTCAAATCCTCAAGGCTGAAAGCCATCTACAAGTACTTTGGCAATCGATATTACCCATTCATAGGATGTTCCCCGTTTTTATTTCTACCTATTAAGATTTCTAATTTGTTTTAATTACCTCCCCACAACCCCATCTCTAGTGTTTAATTCTCTGCTGTGAATTTCTCAGAGTTGCAACAATGGGCTTTGCTCTAGCTATTTATTTATCTGCTCATTTAGATACTTGTACTTAGAAGAAGAGGAAGCACTGTATCGGTGAATCAGGAATGTTTTGTATTAATCACAGCCTTGCAGATATTCTGTGTAAACTGAGATCTGGCATTTCCATCCTAGTACACTCTTCAAACAGGAACTTTTCTCAAGCAAGTTCTGTTCATCATGTTCTTTCCACTCCCAAGGAATTCTGGGCACCTAGGTTCAGAAATTTTATTCCTCCTCCCCCCCGCCCCCCAGTGAGAATTGCCTTATTTTTTGCAAGAATCTTTTAAATGACAAGTCTTTGAAGTAAAGCAGGGCAAATACAGAGGTTTAAACATTGGCATTAGCAAGTAAAAATACTTCTGTCCTGCTGCTTCCCAGACACAACAGACCCTGCTTTGTAGCCCCATCCACACTGCTCAGTATCTGTTGTTACTGCTGTGGGGCAGATCTCCCATGTGCTTATACTGACCAGAGGGGTTTTCCTGCTGGTGGGGATCCACCACCCCTGAGCTGTGTGCACCAGCCCCAATTAAACACACCTCCATCACACGAGGAGTGTTGTATTAGCAATGCTCCTGATGGTAAAAGGAAACAACTTCTCTACTTGGACGTGGCCACAGAGTTGATGTTGGATTTCAATTCTGCCACACAAACAATACAAGAAACACCTCCCGTATCAGGTGCCAGTGTGTGGTGGGAAGGTGAGCATCTTGACCAAACAGGAGCCTTTTGGAGGACAAAGCCAACACAACCGGACAATTTAATTTACTGCCTACAGGACACGTGCCAACTATTGTAAGGGTCTCACCACAGTGAGTCCACTCCTTCAGATGCTGGATTCTGTGAAAAAGGGTTTCTGTGGATTTCTGTGCTGGGCAGGTTTGGGTAGTGACACCGAATTTCAGGGATGGCTCCTGATGGTAGTTTCCCTGGTTTCTCCACAGGAAGAACTAGAAGGTATTTTAAGGCTTGGAAACTGGACAGTGAATGCTGGCAATAGCTGCTGGCCTTTTCTTGTAAAATAGGAATTGTAGTATCTGGACTAGTAAAGGAGAAAGGGTTAGTCCTAATGAATGCAGGGTTGTTGAGGAGAATGTAATCTAAAGGGCACTTCTAACACAGCAGAATCCAAGAAATATCATCTTACAATAGTCATTGACTGGTTTGGGTTGGAAGGGACCTTTGAAGGTCATCTAGTCCAACCCGTCTGCAGTGAGCAGGGACATCCTCAACTAAATCAAGTTGCTCAGAGTCCCATCCAACCTGACCTTGAATGTTTCCAGGGATGGGGCATCTATCACCTCTTAGTGCAACACGTTCCAGTGTTTCACCACCCTCATTGTAAAAACTTTCTTCCTTATATCCAGTCTGAATCTACCCTAGTTTAGTTTAAAACCCTAATGAAATATTTAATTCAGTAGAAAGCATATATGAGAAATAAGACTGCAACAGAAGACCCCTTTGCAGCTGCTGAACATACCAGGTCAGAATCATGACCTCTGTTCAAAAACAGGGGTAGAAGATGAAAGAATGGTATCTTGGTGAACTTCCTTAGATAACACAGGATACAAAGAGGTGCTGGTCAATAAAAACTAATTACATCTAATGCAAAAGATGTAAAGTCTGATTCTGTTTTAATGTGCCTTTTAGTTGATTGATGACCCAGGCTGCAA
Source organism: Actenoides lindsayi (assembly GCA_025331215.1). Classification (NCBI taxonomy): domain Eukaryota; kingdom Metazoa; phylum Chordata; class Aves; order Coraciiformes; family Alcedinidae; genus Actenoides; species Actenoides lindsayi. The sequence goes on from WTSP01016921.1 coordinate 54,669, forward strand.
TCCCATTCTGGAACTGAAAAGCACAGTGCTGCATTCCAGTTGTTCCAGTGGCTGGATACACTGCCAACTGGTTTCTCTTACAGAGGTTTAAAACAGATGGAGTGCAATAAAATAAAAATAAATAAATAAATAAATAGTAATAACAACAAATATAAAAGTAAATAAAAAATAAATACCTAAAAAATAATAACAAACAAAACAAACCAACCCCACTCCCAAACTCCCCCAAACCATAACTGCATTGTCTCGTGTGTTGAAGACATCACAGGGTGGAAGAATGGTGGTTAATGGTTAACTTAAACAGGCACCAGGGGATTTTTTAGGATGGAGCCTATTAAGAAAGCTTGATTTACACACCGGACAAAAAAATGATGCATGCTGTTGGCAATGAAAATAAATAATATCTAAGCAACTGGTAGAAGAGATTCAGTATGTAGGGGAAGGAAGCCAAAAGCCGCTTTGGAAGAATCATGTCAGATGATTAATCCTACAAGGAGAAGAACTATGTATTTATAGGGATCAGATAATAGCATTTTAGGTGTTGGCAGGCAGAGCTAAGAAAGGATAGTCTAATAAGAACAAATGCAAGAACCCTGATGGGAAAAGTTAACCCTGGTGCTGCTAAATACAATGTAGGTGATCCTGATGTCTACATCTTGGAACAAATTAGGTATCTCATTTAAATCACCAACTGCTCCATGTCTGTAAATAACCATTTATGCTGAATAAAAGGGGGAAAAAAAAAAAAAAAAGAAAAAGAAAAAAAAAAAAAGAGCGAGCTGAGATTTTTCAATGCCAAAAAAAAAAAAAGAAGAAGGAAAAAAAAAAAAATCAGTAAAGGAAAAATGATGAAATTAGGTAAATTCCAGTATTATATAAGCACTAACTCTACAACTAGAGGTGACTGAGTCAACATGTCAAAGCAGCCGCATTTTAAACAGATTAACCTTGATGTTAGATTCTGCTAGAAGCAGCAGAAATAGCACTCTTGATATAATCCTTTCTTGTGTCTAAGTAAACAGGGGAAAACAAAACAGCCCCAGAGCTGACACATGAGGAATATCAGAGCCCTTCACCCCCTGCACAGGAGAGGGGAAGCCCAGCAAGTGCCAGCTCTATACCCCTTCCTCTTTGAGTGGTTTAAAGCCACAGATTTCAGGGGATGGGTCATTTCTTGATACGTGCAACATATCAAAGCAGTTTTGTTCACTGATTTGACAACCCTCCAGAAACTCCAGCAAGGTGTAAGACGTTCCTTACCTACTGGCATGATGATTTAAGACACTCTTTGTTATTCTCTCAAGTTTGCCTATTAAGGAGTTTCTAAATAACAAAGAAAGTCACAGTAAATTATTTAAAATCCTTTTTCTCCTCCGTCTCCCCCCCCATCCCAAACACCCTTGGAAAAAAAATCCAAAATCCGTGTGCAGTTCAACAATGCCAAACTTGTAAGAATCCAGAAAAGTCCACAAAAAATCAAACCAGCAAACCCACCAGAGAGCTCCTCTCCTTTCTCCAAATACAATTAGCCAGCAGGATGCATGAGATCAGGCCAGAAAAGCATTCCGGCCAAAGAGAGGCAAGTGATAAAGTCACTCAGATAATGTGCACACTCTTACTTTCTGGGTCTACTGCAAAGCTCCTACTAAAGAGGGGTAGGTAGAAAGTTGAAGATGAACTAACCAAGACTGTGAAGATGAGGAAAAACCCAGTTGCCAGTTCTCCAGCAGCAGGAAGGCCACAGGAAATTTCATTAGCAGCACCACTGTGGTGTAAAAGTGGCGATCAAAGAGAATGAGAAAGTAAATGAATCAGTCTGTGAGCAGAGAAACTAAATGGATTTCTTTTCATTTCTCTTTCACTTCAGAAGGTGAAGGGGAAATATCCATCCCAAGGTGACACTTTACAGGTAATGAAGCCAAGGCGCTCGCAAAGGCAGATGTATTGAGAAAAGAGGTGAAAGAACAGTTCAATAAATTAAAATGCAATAAATCACTCAGGCTAGTTGGTATCACTCCAAGAGTGTAGAAGAAATGAAGGTGAGTGACTAATGTAAACGTATATTTTAGCATTAAACCATTTGAACCCCAGCTTCGGAGTGGGAGGGGGTGGTCAAAGCAAAGTCTGTCTACTAAAAAGGATGCTAGAGTGTGAGAGAGGGCCAGGAGCTATGCATTACCTGCTCTTGCCTCAGTATGAGGAAAGGGCGGAGGGGACACTGAATGAGAAAGAAAAGGATGGGGAAAAGCAGCCCAGTGCTTACTATAAAGAATACGCAGGTATGGGCAATCCACTGTAGTATTTGCCAGAGCAATTGAGCCAAATAAGATGGGAAGGGAAAGCTGGGATCAAGCCACTACACGTGTTAGTCTTTCTCAGAATAGGCATTACAAAACAGCTGAAGAACAGTGGATTTCCAAAAAGATGTTCCAAACAGACTGTCCTCGGGATATTCAGGTAATAACCCAGGACAGAGGCGAACAGAATTCTGTCACACTTTAGGAAAGATCCCATAGTATTAGATGTGCATTTATTCTTGGCACATTGCAGGATGATGGCAAAGAGATCCAAAATGAGGGGGCTGCTCCAGCTCCTGAGCATGGGCTTCCTCTGACTAAAGAAAGATACCCACACCTGAGCTCTCTGTATGATCAGTCAACAGCTATCTGCCAATATATTCCATGGGAAGCCTGAGGGAACCCGAGTCAGAAATTACACCTTTAAACTACCATTTTCTCTTCTATGACTATAAAGAGAGCCTGGAGTGACTAGGTCAAGTATAATACCCAGACAGGAATTTTTCTGGCATTTATACTTGAGAGAGAGAGAGAGAGAGAGATTCCGTATAGCCTGACATCACTGCCTTTAAGGCACCATTCCTGTTTTGTTGGGTTTCCCCCCCTCACTGCAAATGTGTATCAAACCTGTATAGAACACGCCAGTGTTACAGACCAGATTCACATCAAAACAGGTTCCTGCCTGCAGCACATTAGCCACTCCGTAGTATTGTGGGATTACAGATCAGTTGTTTCCAAAGCATCCCACACCCAAAAAGCAAATCAAATCTTCTCCAGCTCCTCCGTGCAGGATCAGCAGCTAATTGCAGAGGTTTATCCTCCTTACCTCCTTATGGAAGAGCAGCAAGCAGGTTTTGCAGGAAAGGACTGAAACACCAGACCACTGGAGTGCATTCCTAAAGAACTATCAGCCACTCAGCCGGGGATGAAGCTCCAAGGCAGATACAAAAATCTTCTAACCTACTTTTTTCTCCAGTCAGACATTAAAATGCAAATTTCAAAACTCTTAAAAAAAAGAAATATATATATATATTACCTGACTTATTCATGCTTTCACCTAAAAAGATCACCTTTTTCTGATCCTGTTTCCTTAAGATGGGCACAATCCTATCAAAATAATAGATGTTGTAGTGACCTCACTATGTGCATGGAGGCTATTTTAGCTGACATGAGTTTGGAGCTGGCAGCGGAAACCATTATGACCCCAGTGACAGGTTCAAGCACCAGATCACCCTACAGACCACAAGAAAAACACAGAAGCATCCATCTCAAATCTTGCTGAGTTTCACAGACATCTAAATTTACCACTCTCTTCCCCCTCAATTCTCTTTCTCTAAATTTAGGATTCAGACAAACTAAGCAGCTAATAAGATTATTTTTATTTTTTTTTTAGAGAAAATTGCCTTCCATAGCTTCTCCTAAATTTTTGAGCAAACAATCCTTACACTCCATTGGTTTCTGTCTGCCACATCTTTCAGGTCAGGTAAAGAGTTTGAAGGGGTCAGGCCCAAACTCACAGATTAATTTCAATGGTAATCCAAGACTTCAGGGGTGGAGTTCACCACTCGATGTGCTGCTCTTAGCAATTTCAGTCCATTGCTTTAGTAACCCAAGACCCAGGGAAACACCAAGATCAATCGCTAAGTTGGGGCTCCAGGATGTGCAATTTCTATAAGCCCTTCAATTCTAGTCCCCAAAACACTCTGTGCTGAGCAGATCCCAGAGGCTACAGGAACCTGACACATTTCCAGGAGGTCCCACTGCAGTATCTTGTGAGCCTGGAGGCACCAGCATAACCTGCTGACAGCTTGTCCTGCACTCAGGGAAGAAAAGAGCTAACCAGGGATGCTGAGATGTCAAAGAGGTAGATGTCCCTGGTCCTTTACAGAGGTGTGATAGTTACAGTATTTAATTATATATAATTTAATTATGATTAATTAAATCCCTACAGAAGATTGGGGAGTTTTAGGTGGTAATTTCTCCTATTTAACTGCAGCTGAGAGCAGTTGCTTTGCTAGTGCAGGAGACTATCTGGCTGTTTGCTTTGCTCCACTGGCTCTTTCCCACACAGTTATTATGGGTCCTATTTGCAATCCTCAGGTCTCAAGAATTTATGTGTAGGCACCAAGGATCAGAGGGATACATTTTAGACAATACCCAACACCTCTGAACTGCAATCAAGCCTGACTCATAGAAATCTACTTATAAAATATATTTTTAATCCAATCCATTTATCACACAAGCATACAGGAATCAAAAAAAAAAGCAAAACCTAGAACTGCCATCACAGTTGGAGTCAAATGGAGTTCTACCTGTGCCGGAGGGAGTTTAGTCATACCAAGCACTGTATAAGGCAAGTATATTTATAGGCAAATGTATAGAATTATAATATGGTTATATCACTTTTTTTGTTCTATCCATTTTTTCTTTTTTTTTTTTCCTTTACTGTGTGCAGTTTCAAGGCATACCTTTTCAGACATTTAAAAGATTGAAATACTTCCAACACTTGACATTTCTTTCTCATCTTTCTTGCAGAGATCCCAAAGCAATCTAAAACAAGTATGTCTCATAGCACCACTATAAACACCATGTAATGATTTCCATTTCAGCCACTGTGGAAGCTAAGAAGTGACCTGTCTAAAATGAAGTAGCACCAGCACCTGGAATTGAAATTTGGAGCTCTGGCTCTGAACTCCAATCTAACCACTAAATATTATGGCTCCTATATGGATTCAATAAAGTTCACAGAGAGAAAGAAGAAACAACAATGACAACAACTATATAAGCAACTGTATTTTCTCATTAGTTCTCTTCTTGTCATCCAGAGAAAGCAGACTCCAGTGGATAGGGTGCTGAACTTAAGAGACCCAGGTTTATTCTTGGTCTTCCACAATCACTCCAACCAAGCCACAGTCTCTGTGTCTATTTCTTTCCTGAGCAAGTTAATGGTACTGCCTTATTGAGCAAGCATACTGTTGGAATTAACCCATTGCTGGAGTTGGTGCATTGCTGCAGACTATTAAGTACTATGGAACATCTGTGTGCTAGGATGACATTAAAATTAGCCTTTGCTTTAGTTGAAGTTATCTCCATTTATCAGCAACTATTTCTTGAAGCTTTCCCTCTGCAGAGCTTTTTTTCCTCAGTGCTCTGCAGCTCTGCACTTAAGCATAAGTGAAATGATTGTATCCCACCAGCTCTTTTGAGCAGGATAATTGGCAATTACTTATTTTTGACACATGCAGGAAATCTAGTAAAGCATAATTCAGATTCTGTTAACAGTGATGAACTTCTTTTGCAGAACAGTGCAGTACAGTGCTCATCTCCACTGCCAATATCCCTGGCAGTTTTAATTCAAATCTCAGAAGTATTATGTGCAGCACATTGTTTCTTATCTGCAAGTTCCATGCTAGAGAAATTCTTTTGTTGTGTAACCTTGAATCTTTTTCCTACACTTTTTGAAACTCCTGCAACACTTGACTGGTTAAAAAGAAAACATAACCGATTTTATCTTGTTCCTCTTTATTTTCACGGCTGAAGTTTTCTGTATAAAGTGTATTAATTATGTCTTGCTTTTGTTATAAACAAATATATCTAGGCATGCAAATTGCCAAACAGCAGCTAATCTTACTAAGAGGCTTTTTAATGAGAGTATGAGCAAAACTGCCCACAGATATGCCTGGTGGAACTCTACCTAGAAACCAGAGTAATAGGCTCATTACAAAAAGATTACACATTAGATATGCTGCTTCCTCAGTGGGCATAATATGTGAGTGTGGATTATCTGTGGGTATTTAGAATAAATAGTTTTGTCACTGGTAGATTATACCTCAGGCCATTGGATATAATAGGTATGCAGCTCATTATTTTACTTTAGCTGCATACAAACCTTGATGGATTATCCCAAGTATTAAATCATGCAGTGACTGAAGAAAAAAACATTAGTGAGTGTTTTACTTCTGTAAAACTGAAGTTGGTTTGGAGACTGTGGAACAGAGGGAACCACGGATAACATTTTACAACTAAGGCCCGTTTGCAGGTAGTAGAAGTGTTCTTTGTACTGTTTCTCTCAGAAGACATTAGGAGTATCATTCAAAAAGAAAATACTGGAAGTTACAAGGAAGAGTTTTGACTTTTTCTATTATTTCTTCAGGTCCCAGACTTATAAAAAACCAAACAAAAAACCAACAAAAACCCCACATAAATCCAAACATTTCTAGGGAGAAGTTGGTGCATAGACCTAGAAAACTATTCCAACCAGCTCCAGCATGACAAGTAGAGAAGACTTTGTCCTCAGTGTAATATGTAAAGAGAGATTCTCTCTTCAGAAATATCAGGGGAACTTTTAGAAGTATATGCAGCACAAGATAATATATAATTTATTTTAAAATGGAGTACCACATGTCTAACATTAGTGTTTATTGAGAATTTCTGTACAATTTAATTATGTTGTGTGTGAAGGTATTGATCTGGTGCTTTAAACACTTTTTTAAAAATTCACTCAATTATAAGCTATTGGATTTTGTAATGATGTCATTCCTAAAGCTTACCATTATCAGTACAATAAAAGAGAAGCCATTTCTAATTAGATTTTCTTAATGTGATACTGTTCATTATGGATTGATTTTCTCTTCCCCTCTGCTATTTCTAAATGAGTTAAGTGAAGTTTCGGTTCTGTGCAAGTAGAGGTTAATTTTCACTGGCAAAGAAGCAGAGATATTGTACAAAAGGTTTATGAAAACCTCCTTAGGCGATTTTGAGGCAATCACCTCGGTGTTAAGTTCCAGCACCATTAGCATTCAAGCCCCAAGCTTTAGCCCTAATAGAAGTTGAAAGATCTGCAGTATTACACAAACTTGTGAAGAGTCTGAAACTTTTTCCTCTGATGAACATAGATTGCACTCCGGACAAGCACCGTTGCTCAGCAGTGGGGCTGTTGCAATGAGGTGATTCACAAAAATAAACTAATGACAGCTACTACCAAAATGATTTGCAATAGGGATTTTAGTGCTGGAAAGTAGAGACAAACGAAGGACCTTTGATGGAGAGACCTTTGTGAGGTTATGTTGGGAAGACAGGCAGTGTGTGCACCCTGGCTCTGAATAACTGCCACCCCTCTGTCATTCACAGATTGATCTGGCAACGGAGAAACACCATGAGGGAGGAACACTTGATTCGGTCTCAATTTTCAAGACTGCAAATTAATTCTCCAAGTTGCACATTCTCAGCGACTGCCAGTTGCTCAGCATCCACTGGTTTTGAGTACAAAAAGGTTTAAAAGCCATGTACAGTTTGAGATGTGTCAGCTGATAAGCATGTGAACTCTTAAAACCAAAGCACAGGGATAATGCTGACAGTTCATACACCCAACTGGTACAAACAGCACACATCCAACAGCAACTGGGCTGAGCCAACTTCCCTAATGCTGTTTAAACAAGTGTCCAAATGATTCAAAAATTAGATCCAAAGCAAATATGAACCTAAATGCACAGACTTACAAGAAGAGTTAAACAAAGATCCAAGTTAATTTCTGCCACGATCTGAGACAAAAGTCAGCTTTCTAAACACAATGACTTGGGCACAAGTCATTGCAGAACTGGTAAGTACCTTCTTTCACCTTAACTCTTATGTACCTCTAAATCAATGACAGCGTGATTTCCTTTACTTATCTTGCTGAAATTGAATTAATTTCATAAAATCCATCTGTGTCCTTTTTTTAAGCAAGTGGAGTGAAAGACTCTGCAGAGAGTTTCATTACCAGTTTTCCTCTCAACACAGAAATGTGCACATCCCAATGTCACATTGCACATGTATCATATGTGGTAGGAACTGGGAATGGGAAAGGACCTATTGCATCATGGAGACACATCATATACCTACCAGTCTACAGCAAAGCGAATGTATTAAATCCTAGATTGCTGATCTTCCTCCACCATATTTAAATCAGTTGACTATTTAAAATAATCCTTTTGGATATCACTAACTCAGGGCCCGGCAGAGAAGTATGTTTTAAGGTAGACTTAAATGAAAACATAGGAGTTACTTGACATGCAATAAAGCAGAAACAACCCCACAAGGAAAAGGAAAGGAAAGGTAAAAGAAGGGGAACAAGTTTCATGCCATCATGTTGGCATTGTAGGTGCATTCACGTCATTTAGCAGAGCCCATTTGCTGGAGGCCTCTGGCCTGCCCCGTGCTGTTCAAAGAAGAGTGGAGGGGAAGTATTGATTAAATTGCAGTAGAAGCTGCTGTGCAAACACATCCTGGTGGCATCCTGGCGTGCATGGAAATTTGGAAGGGTTAAATGTAAAGACAGCAACTCTGGGCAGTTGCTAGGAGACGGTGTCCTGCCGTGACATCATGCATCAAGCCTATGACAGGCTGTTCCAACAGCACAAGAATCTTACGAGTCACTGGGTGTGTGTGTCTTCACTCGGTGTAGAGGAAACAGCTTTCATACAAAGGTGAGCTGCTCTCCAGACCTTTTAAGTGTTTTCTCAGATAACTTACTTATTTTAAAAAAATTAGTGTAGTTTCCTTCAGGCCTTAGTAAATTCTACACAACACAGCAAAGCTGTAGAGATAATCTTTATTTCCTGTAATTGAGCAATACTGATGCAGTGCTCATGGTAGTCCAGAGGACAGCTACTCTGATCATGAGTAAGTTTTGGATCAAACTCACTGGCAGAATTTCTGGTCCAAAGCTCTTGAAGTCAAAAAGCACAAAGGGATACTGGGCAATAGCAGGAAGCCATAAAAAATGAGTAACATATGGATTACTAATAGTAGTGAAGGCACAGTGTCAAGCAAGCCACCCTTGAAGAAAGACGTCAGTGTGAACACGGTCGTGGCTGGGCAGAAGATGGGAAGATATGCTACACCAGTGGGTTAGTCCTGTTAATTCTGAAATACTTGCTGCCATCTTAAATAAAGGCAAATTGAATGGCTGCAGGTTGTACCACTCCTACTGAAGCTGGTGGAATAAATGACTCCTCTAAAGAAAACACAGACAGAGGAGCTTAAAGAAAGGAAATCACAGTATTTGTTATCGCTTACGCTAAAAGAGGAAGCACAGTCTTGTCTTCAAGGAATACACAACCGATCTGGGTGTTTTGTCTCAGTCCTGCTTTACCACATTTGACAAATCACTTCTCACTGCGGCTCTGCTCTTTGTCCGTAAGGCAAGGGTATTGATGTTTCCTCTCACATTCTTTGCCTGACCTTTTTAGATTATAAATTCCGCCGGGCCAGGACATCTCTTTATCTTTATCATTAATGTAATATGCCAGCGCTTTAAAAGCATTAATGGATTATACTTTCACTGCACCTTTCATGCTAAACACTAATAATAATCTCCATTTTGGAGATGGAGAGCTGAAACACAGCTCAAATTAACTGGTGTACCCAAGGTCACACAAGAAGACTGCATCTGAGCCAAAGCACTAACCCCAAGTGTTGCCCTACACTTTGCTTAAAATAAATAAATAAATAGAATCATAGAAAACAGGCTTGGAAAGCCTTGGAGAGGTTATTTTGTCTAAATGTCCTTCAAAAAAACCCAAGTGAACTCCCCTGGCCATTCCTGAAAGATATTTGCCCAGGATGTCCTGAAACACCTCCAGTAATGGGGATCCCACTACTGAAAACTGATTCCATCCCTGCTTTGTTTAACATCGCCATTATTTCCTAGCAGCTGATGCCAATCACACATTGCTGAAGCCTGTAATTTCTTGTCATAAGCATAACCATGATGAGCAACACTTGTTTCCAACACTTTTACCCGAGGCCTCCTTACAGTGCTGTTATTTCTCATGTGAAGATATATCGCACCATGATTTAAATAAATTTTTACAGCAACTCCTTAATTTCTACTTGTTGTAACCTGTGTATGTCATGTCAACCTCTCACCTGTGCATCTCCAAGAGGTATCAACCCCGGCTCTTCTTCAGGCTGGACAAAGTCACGTCCCTTAACCTATCCTCACACAGCCTCTTCCCTCAGCCTTTGACCATCTTGGCAGCCTCCCCTGGACTCACTCCAGTTTACTGACATCTTCCTTTTTCCAGGGACTCCAAAACTGGACAGGGGGCCCCAGATGAAGTCTCATAAGTGGTGAACAGAGGGGAAAGACAGTTATAGTGTGCAGAAGAACTGTAAAGAAATTAAAGGCAATGAAGGGGAAAAAAACCTGTGTCTGGTCTAGCTGGAGGAGTCTGTTAGATCAATAATCAGCTGGCCAACACTGTTTTGAGGAAAAACCATTTTCAAGACAATGAAAATGCTCTCAACAGTTTTTGTTTTTGTTTTTTACAGCAAATGTTAATACCAGATGACTGAAAAAAAATAATAAATCCTGGTTTGACTAATAGGGGATTGGCCACTTTATCTATGGGTGATTCATACTACCCCCAGTAACCAGGTGATTTATTTTGTGAGGGGCATAACCAGAGGCGCTTGAGTCCACGAGAGAAAACAATATGTAATTCCTTCAAGGAAAAGAAGGGAACATGGAGATCAAGAGCTATGTCTCCCATCAAGAATTACAATGCCAATTACACTTATCTTGGTTTTCACTTCAAACTAAATGAAAACACACTCCTCACCCTCCACACAGAAGGGAAAAAAAAAAACACAACAAAAGAAAACAGAGGGCTGCAGATTTTCTTCTAACTCACATTTTAAAATAGTATTAGGCAAATAAGATATCAGGTTAGTTTTGCTGATGAATGCTTAATGGTTTTGGCTCATGATTATGCCTCCAATGCCAGATTAAGTCAATAGGATTAGGCCCATTATGTGTCTCACATCTCTGTTCTGCACACTTCAACTTCAATAAAATATATTTAAAGGATATTTACCTGTCTCTGAGGGGTGGTGGAAGGATAAATTCAGCAGTTTCTCCACAGTACACTGAAAATATAGCTGAAATTTTCAAAGCCACCTAGTGGATTTTGATGTACCATTCCCATTAATGTCAGTGGGAAGAGTATATCTCAGAAATCTCAGCTGTAAAGCACCGCAATACATGAAGAATAATGATGAACACAAAATTTAAGTAGAGAACATAAGAAGATATACCTAAATCAGTATTCCACATAGACACTTTATTAATATTTTTTATGTCCTTATACGGACTATAGGAAATTAAATCAGTGAAATGGAAATCGTTTTTCTAATTGCCCTGTTAAAATAAAAACTAATCAAATTATTTCTGGAGATCAAATCTTATGATTGCCTCGTTAATATTCTCTCTTCACCTCAGGATGACCACACTTACTTCATGTATTTATTAAATTACAGGGTTCTAGAACCAATTGTATAAATTGGCCTAATCTCCTTAACAATGATTCTATACACTATATTTAGGAGATCCTGCAATTTATATCTTGACAGGAAAGAACTTCTGAAGAGATTAGACTTGATATTTTTGAAAAGTCTGGCTCCTGTATTATGTTTAAAATAAATTGGAGAGTTGAAATCCACAACTCTCATCTTCTGTAACTTTTTTTTTCCCAACAAGGAAAGCAGAAAAGAAAGAAGCATCAAATGGAAAAAAAAAAACCAAAACAAACAAACAAAAAAAACAGAACAAAACCACATTGGTTTTAATGGGGAGCAGCATGTGCCACACAAAGACAGACAGCGAGTAGCCTCTGCTGATGGATTCAAAGGGGCAAGTACACCATAACCTTACTTCTTGGAGTAACAGGAACACCTAGGAAATTGCTTTCCTAACCATGTATTGCTTGCTGGTCCTGACTTTTTAGAACCACACAGCTCTCTCCATCATTTTCTTTATGCTGACATTCCACCACTGACATACCTGAAATTTTACTTCTTAAAGTGAATGAAGTTACAACTGATTCTACAAAGTCTCTTGTTTTGGGTAAGCCTATTTAATCAGGAATCAAGCCAAGCAAAATCTAACCCAGAAGATCTCCAAGGTGTTCAACACTCCATTCCAAACATTCCAAGACAAGCTTAATGAGCTTATTACATTCTGAACTATAACATGTTCTAGAGGGACCAAAAGACAACAGAAGGGGAAAAGATTCTCAGTGAGACAGCTTGCTGACTCCATTGGATTACGTTAAATCTTCATTAGGACTGACACGGTGGGTTATATTCTACATACCTCTGGTCCTAAACCACATTATCTCCTACAGGCCATCTAAAGCTCAGTATCTCCACAGTCTTCTCAACACCAAGAACCTGTGCAACCTATGAGCCTGCAGCTCTTGCCATATAACTACATCTCCATGAAAAAAAGTACAGCGTAATATCAGACTGCAAGTGATGTGAATGGAGAATTCTAATTTAGGAGTGTTCAATTCTAAATCTTCCCTAGTGTGAAAAGACCACTTCAGTCACAAGTGAATGAAGAAACAGGTTCCAAAGCTAGAGTTTAAGCAGTAATCCTTATTAGTATACTCGATTGCACTTGAAAATATTTTATGTACTAATAAGCATAAATATGAAATAACATAGAAACAAGGCTCCCATTACATTAAGGATTAATTGAATCAATATATGTTTTAATAAATGCTTATATCCTAGATCACAAAGTTTATGAAGATCTGGATCCCCTCCAAAGTTGCTCATCCATCCAGACTCTTAATTCAAGAGAGTTTAGTAACTAGGTTCTGATGACACTTAACCAATGGCTTCACTGGAAATTCAGAGAACCTCTGAAATTCTAAAAAAAACCAACCAAACCAAAAGAGCAAACCAACAACAAACACACCCCCCCCAAAAAAAAAAAAAAAAAAAAACCACAAACCAACAAAAAAAAAAAAAAAAAAAAAAAAAAAAAAACAAAAAAAAAAACAAAAAA